>PVLD010026039.1:0-22798 GCA_004027595.1 Dinomys branickii | reverse complement strand
CTCACCAGTTATTGCAGTACCTGCAGGCTTGAAGGTTCCAAGGTGTCAGTCTATCCTTTGGGGCTTTCTGCGCGGCCCCACCCCCCCCCCCCCCCCCCCGATGCGCACGAAACGTGAGACCGCTGGGCGTTGCCGCCGCCAGAGAGCCGCTCTCTGTCGGGAGTCGCCGGAGAGCTGCGCCGGGTCGGGGGGGCGGGAGGGATCGAGCTGTCTGTATTCTCGGGGCGCCAGGGCCCAGCAAATCCCTCTCTCCGCTTCCGGCGGCGCCCTCCACGCGGCTCGCCCGACACGCGCGAAACGCGGGATTGCCGGGCGTCTCCGCCGCCAGCAAGCCGATCTCTGTCGGGAGCCGCTGGGGGGCTGCACCGGCTCGGGAGGCGGGAGGGCCCGAGGCGGCCGCGCTCCCACTGCGCTTGGACCGATCCCAGCTTCTTCCCTGCGGGGATCGTCCCGGCTCCCAGCGTCTGGGACTTTCCCACGTCTCGCCTCGGCAGCCTGGTCCGCCCTACCACATCTCCCCCGGCATCTCAGAGAAATACGCCCAGTTTAAACTTCCCAGCCGAGGTCCCAGCATTCACGCTCGCCAAGTCTGTCTCGAGCTGGTGGTGTTTATCAAGGAGGCTCGCTCCCTTGCTGCTCACCTGGTCGCCATCTTCCCCGGATCCCAGATATCCTACTATTTTGATAGAAATGCTAAAACCTGGATATTTGAACATGTATAGTGGACATTAGATAATACAGCAGTACATAGTAAGTTATGTAATAAAAAGTACCAAAACTAAATTCAACTTTACATGATTTTGTTATTGAGATTCTATTTGTTCTGCCGGATTTTATTCCTTTCTTCTTGAAGTGTCTTTTATTTTATTAAATTTGTCGGTCCAAGTTTAAAATGCAAGCAAAATAATTTTTTCTATGTTGACTATGACAAGATATTGGAAAGAGAGTCACAGCGAGATTCTCTGGCAACATGATGACTGTAGTCACTCCTGCCCCCCCACCTGTGCGTCTCAGCTTTTGTGAGGTAACAGTTATGGTTCCCACCATCTTCTAAAGAGTGCTGAGTGGAAATTGCATTGGGCAGTTGGGATAGTGTTGATACTTAAGCTTTCTCAGTTAAAGAGATTTGTTCCTTGTTGGGCATATCACACTACTGATATTCAGATAGTTGCAAATAAAACAAACACATGTTTTGACTTCATGGTCTCCCAATGTGTACTTGATCTACAAAAAATGACCTAAAACCATAATTAGGTTGCTAGTGAGCTATATTATTATTTCATGTGCCAGACATAATAATCACAAATGTAGAAACTTTGAGCTCTAATCTTCATGAAGAAGCAAGAATGTTGGGTGTATATGTTTTGTAGGTGAGTGGGGGCATTGTATTTTATTCAAGTAAATCAATTAACCATGTATAGGAATGCTATTTTTCTCTGCTAAAGTACTCAGTCAAACTCAGAGATTAAAATAAGCTAAAGAAACTCATAACTTATTCTTATTCAAACAGGGGTGACTGAGGTTTTGTGCTTGTTTTGTACTTGTGTATAAATTCTGGGATCTTTTTATCTCCAAATTTGCTTCTGCTATTATATATCAGTATCCAGTAATTGTCTGTAAATTTGTACATGAAAAATGGTAAATGGGTAATTTTCATGGGGAATTATTTTCTTTCTATTGATATCCTTTTTTCCATGTTCTGATTTCAAAAACATTATGGTTTATTGAAATGCATGTTCACAAAGCAGCTCTTCAATTTAGCTTTTCCCATTTGATTAAGGCTTATTGAGCAAGAGGCAACTGAATTTGGTGGTGTGTAATATTTGGCATTTTTATAGTCTGTGTGAGTGCAGCTCTAATTTAGAATATTTCTGACTGGCATTTAATCATCTATACTGAATGGTTAGGCATTCACTTATCAGCTAAATCTGGATTTCAAACACTCCGACTTCAGGTATGTGCTTGTTAGAAAACTATAAATTAGTGTTGCTTATTTCTGTTCAGTCTGATGGAGGAAATAAATCAAAATTAAGAATATTATGCAATAACATTTGATTCTGGGAACAAAACTGAATATAATCCCTCATTTGTTTTTTTCTTATGGTTTGTGTTTACCTTTAAGAGTCTTAATTTCTACTTAGATTTTTTGTTCCGGTTTTAAATTAAAACTTATTTGAGAGATAGTCTCTATGTGTTTTAATTTTGTTGGCCTGAAGAAATATTCAGAGAATAATCCCCTACTGATAATAATACTGTCACCAGTCTTACTCCTCATTCGAAATGTGAGGCTTTTCCTTCCCTGCACTTCACTCACCTGCAGGGTCATCTCCTCACCAGCAGGGCAGTGTGCTTCTATTTGCAAACGTCCTCTCATTGGCAGTGGCGAAATGTTAGTACTTTAGTAGGTAACTGTCTCGAGAGCCCACTTAAAAAAATTGAAAGCCTCTTTAAAGCCCACTAAGAAAGACCCTCAAAAAGAACCAGCAAAGTTCCCTGAAGCAGTAGGTGGGGTTCTGTCTTGTGACAACAGTTTTTGTTTGATTTTTGATGGAGGCTTTCTTTATAAGAAAAAATTTCCACTCTAAAAGGAAAGCTGTTCTACCCCAGGATAGAAATCTCTGATTAAAAGTCTTTCCCTTTGGATGGTTATGCCTTATTGTCAAAAAGAAAAGATACTTGGGAGAAAGAAATATTCTTTAATGTCAATATAACAATATTTCTCCGCTTATTATTGGTTTTCAGAGTTTAAAAAAGGAAGGAATTTCATCTGTAAGCATAAAGTTTACAGAGGAAGGGAGCAGGGGAGGAGACATAGGATTGAAACAGAGTCTCTAAGTCTCTCACACTATGGTGTGATTATTCTCAGAGCACCAGCATTCCCTTAAAGGGTACTGGAGTTCAAAATGAAAATTGCTTTTGCAGCAGAGTGCACCACCAGGTCTGCGGGGACCGATTAGCACAGTGGCTCTCCGTGTCCTATATACTGTCTGCTGCTTTGGTGGTTACAGTTAACGCACAGGATATGGAGAAGTGAAAACTTTGATTCATAAAAGGACCCCATGTGACTGTCTGCTGCCTTCATACTTAAAATGCGCTCAATCATTCACCACCTACTTTTAAACTAGTTTACAAGACAAAGTAATTGATGGGTTACGTGCAGTCTTTTGGCTTGCAGTAGAAAGCAAAGAAGGCCTCTCTTCCATCATGGAGTGTGTTTTGCAGATTTACTCTCCAATGTCCCTTTCTGTCTTTTGAGTTATATTAATAAGTTTTAAGATCTATCAGTTATCATTTTATGTTGAATGCAGCTCAGAGGACAGTGACATCTTTGAGCAGTGAAGAGAGAAACTGAAAGAAATGATTATATTTTAAAGAAACGTCTGAAACATCAAACCCAATAGGATAGAATTCTACTTCTCCCTTGATCTGGCTGGCAAAGTTTAGCATAAGATGTAGAAATGCGTTTCTTAGAAATGGATGCTTTGTTTTACTATTAAGTTAAATCTAAAAAAAAATCTGGTAACTAGATTATTTTCCTTAGAATCTCTTAATTGATCACTTGACCTATTTGTTGGTACTAATCTTCCTAGTGGGAAAGTGGCTACAATTGTTAATCAACTTATAATTGCTGTTTGGATGAATTATAAACTAAGAATAAGTAAATGAATCCTAAAAGTGTTATGTAAGATGAATCCAAAGTGTATTATAGTCTTTTTGAAATGCAAAGTCAATTTAAGAAGGACAGCATGTTTCAATTGCCTAACTCTTCTGATGGAATCCTGCCCTTGGAACAACATCAAAAACACTTTCATTACACAGAACCCTGGCTTGAGCTTTCATCACATGACCCCTGTCACTAACATCAGTTAGAGGACCTTAGCAGAAAGTCCCATTTCACCATCCAGGGTAGCTCAAGAGTCTGCCGCA
Organism: Dinomys branickii; assembly: GCA_004027595.1. Classification (NCBI taxonomy): domain Eukaryota; kingdom Metazoa; phylum Chordata; class Mammalia; order Rodentia; family Dinomyidae; genus Dinomys; species Dinomys branickii. The sequence continues at coordinate 18,871 of PVLD010026039.1, read as the reverse complement.
CCCTGAATCCCTGCCCCATCCTTCTCCTAAGGGCAGCCAAACTGAGGCCAGTTCCTCACACCCTGTTATATTCTGGGTTCTGTTATATAAAATGGGAGGCCAAGTGGAAGCCTTGTTTCATTGCATATATCTGTACACTGAAATATACGTTAAATCTACTTAGAAAAATATATGTGACCTGTTATACTAGTATATCATAAACACTTTTTCTAGACAAACAATTTAAAACTAATGTTCCCAACAGACTTGTGCCTGTTAATGTGTATATCCTTTTTGTATAAAGCACTATTAAAAATGTAAATTAGACATGACGTTGGCATATGTATAATTATTGACCTTCTTCATGAACTCTTTCAGGAACTTTCAGAAGGCTTACAATGGTGCCCTCATTTAACTGTTGATCTCTTCTGTTCTCCCAAAGTTCTGTGAAGAAACTGAGGCACTGAGATCTACAGAAAATGAATGCAGTGTGTATTAGGCTGTAGTCTATAGATTGTGTGCTTCTTGAGGACAGGATCTTTGCTTTCTTGAGCTAAATATAATGCTCTAAGGGTGAAATATTTAGTGATACAGTGAGGGCACATATTTATGCTGTGCTTCTCCTGCAACACACTATTACCAACCCATAAAGGACATTCATACCTGGGCACTAGGTTGGATATAGCTCAGCAGCACAAGCACTTGTCTGGCAAATGCAAGATTCTGAGTTCAATTCCTAGTACCAAAAAAAAAAAAAAAGAAAGGACATGGGAGGCTATCCCTAGGGAGCAAGGAAGTAACAGTACCCCACTTGTAGTAGCTGAGCTCCTCTCTGCATTAAGTGGGGCATGGTAAAGGGAACGTTACCATGGGCTGCTACCCAGAGTTTATTTGAAACAGGGAGTATATGGCGGTCCTGTAGTCACCACTTTGTTCATGCACACAGTAACTTAGGAAGCTGCTTTTCTCTTGCATATATCTTCTCATTGTAAGAGACTGAAGATTTAGGTGTGAAAAGTTTCTAGATGTAGCCCTGAGGTTTTAAAAATTACCTTAGATTCAAGCATAAAATACAAGGAGAAAAGCATTTCACAATGTGGCATTAGTAATTAGAAAGCATTCTTTTACTAAAATAACGTCCTTGATATCATCAAGATGCTTTAAAGAAGGACAATGCATAGTGGTAAACCCGTCACCATTATTTTGAAAGAACCTCTATAAAAACCATCCACAAATTACCAAGGCACACAGACAGACTCCTCATCTATAGAGCATTTTGTGATTCTCCTTCCAGGAATATACAGTGCTGTGCTTGGGACAGTTCCACTTGGCCCAATCCCATTTTCCAGGCCAGTGAGCATAATGGCAGGGTAGAAATGAGATGTGTCTATGTGCTTTTGGTAATTACTGAGTGTATGTTAATGAAGGGCTGCTCCTTGGCCTTCCACCAGCACTGTTAAATGTGGCCAAGGGTCACTTTTCCACGGTGAAACGTTAGCCAGCAACACAGCTACAGCGTCCTGCAGAAACAAATTGTAACTGGATTTCATTCTGAACTACAGAAATTCAAATATTCTCCAAGGGACTGTGCTGGAGTCCTTTGTAATCGAAGAGATTTGGAAAATGAGCCCCTTTCTGTGGAGACATCGACATTATTGTCCACGTAACGTGTTTCTCTCAGGGCACTGTAATAAACATTTGACGTGTGTCGGACAGATTCTCATCACTATTCTAAGCACTGAGAGCAAAGAAAAACTTGCACAGAACATACAGCTGCAATCTAGGACCTCAGCACTTAGTAAGGTTGATAAGCTCCAAACGGATGAAATGACAGAAGAATTACAGTGACAACTGAGAAGTGACTATTAAGATTATCAAGTGTCCTCATTATTATTAAGAGAAAATTATTATAATTAATATATGAAAATCCAATCTAGAGGCACAGAGGATGAGAGAATGTAATTTGAAAAATGAACAAAATGGAAAGCTGATTCTGGTGGTTAAGTATTTATGATTCCTCTCCCCAAGGCAGGTAGTGAACACTTTAGAGCTTAGAAATGTAGACAAAATAGGAAACGTAAGATTCCGCTATAAAGTATCTATAGTATAATCATAAGACAGGAACTTCATAGAATTGTTAGCTTTGCCCAAAAATAGTTCAAATTTTCTTTGCCCTTTTAATGTCTCAGTTTCTTAAACATTTAACACATTCTTCACTTTAGGGTACTGCAGAGACATCCTTTGGAGTACTGCATCCTGTGAGAACACATTTTTCTAGTTTTTAAGGGCTCTCCTTTATCCCGTGTTTTAAGAGGTTCTCTAGGCATCCATGTAAACATATCATTTACAAATCTGCTAGTGTGCTGAGCCATTTGGAGTGCTTTCTGTGTGGAGATAGTGTATTAGTTTGCTGGGGCAGCTGTAATAAATCCCCACAAACTAGGTGTTGTACAGCAGCAGAAATATATTCTCTAACAATTCCAGAAGTCGGAAATTCCACACAGGGGTCAGCAGGGTTGATTTCTCTGGAAACAATTAGACTCCCTCATGCTTCCTCGCGCCTGGGGGTTGCTGCGGTCCTTGGCATCCTGGGCGTATAGAAACTTCACTGCTGTCTCCACCCCCGTCTTCCTACGGTCTTCGCTATGTCTTTGTTTTCCTTTCTTATGAGGACAGACTTGTTGGATTTAGGGCTCATTTTAGTTCACTGTGGTCTTATCTTGATCCTTACCTTAATTATATCTACAAATAACTTTATTATTGCTAGTGCCACATGAATTTGGGGAGAGACATTTAACTCACTACAGAGAGTAATTGCAAATAGACATGAACATATAAGAAGATTCCTGGAGTATTAATTTATTGCTGGTTTAATGAACAGATACAGTGCCAGACATACTTTACATACAGGTAACGACTAGCAAGTATATGTGTTCTGTGGCGTTACAGACCGAAGATAGTGAGAATGCCAAAATACTTGAGCTCATGGAGCCCACTGTTTAAATCCATTGCATTTCCGGGTCACCCTTGCATGGCTGTACGCCAATTTGTTCTTTAACCTTTCTGCTTCCTCCTCTGCCTGAAGCTGCTTGTACACAGAGGCGCGCTGATTTTGAGCCTTTCTTGTGCAGCCTACTTTCTTGCAAAGCACTAGGGGGGAAGGGTTCACAGAGTAGTAAAGTTTTGTAAAATTCATAATATGAAAATATTGTAACTACAGTTAGTAAACACAGCTTTGTTTCTGGTTTTTGTTTTCCTTTTTAACTTTTCCATTCACAATACAAAGAACAGGGCCAAAGATGGTAGAATAATATGTTACTCATATCCACAGTGCAGCCTGGTTTGCGGTACGTTTGAGAAGGCTGCTATTTCTAAAGCCAGAAAATTCTGTCTACTGACACAGATCACATAGAAATAAACTTGGTAGACCTGCTTTTCCATGTTTGATGGACACTCTAACACATTATGTGATGTCTCCAATAACATTAATAATTTGAAAGAAGCCAGGTATGGTGCACGTGTCTGTAATCTCAGCACTCAGGAGGCTGAGGCAGGAGGATTGCTGTGAGTTTGAGGCCAGCCTGGGCTACATACTGAGTTCAAGGCCAGCATAAACTACATAGTGAGATCCTATGTCAAAAATTGAAAGAAACAATCTATATGAGAAAGAAAAAAATCAAATAAATGATCTGTTTTCCTCTATAGAAAGTTATTTTACAAAATCTTAGTCTTACGAGGTGTTCATAGTACACAGCCAAAAACTGGAAAAAACTATAATTATAAAGATATGCTATTTTTGTGCAATATGTGGCATGTTTTGTATGTCAGATTTACAAAAATAATCTGATGAACTTTACTTTGTCATTAAAATAATTATATTTCTAATATTGTAATATTACCTTCATATTCTTTTTCTCAAAGACATCCTCACATTTTATAAATTACAAATTCTACAAACACAGAATCCATTCCTTGCTTCATCTCTTCTTCTGTGCGACAAAGCAAAATAAAAGAAAAATCCCACTTATAAAAGTTTTTGATACTTTTATCTACTGCAGTGACATTTAAAAGCAAAGCTCTTACAAAGCTAGTGTTTTCATTATTATCTTTTTGAACTTTGCTAAGTCATTTAAACAACTTTTATCCTTCATAAATTCGTTCTCTGTTCCTTGGATAGTTTTTAACCAAAATTATTGGATAGTATTTTAATTTCTATCATACAAGAAGATGTTAATTTATGTTCCATTTTTGGTTTGCTTTTCATGAAAGACAGTATCTATTGATTACCTGAATCCTCTTTTTTTCTTGATTGATTTTAGTTATACAAAAATGACAAATTTATGGGAAGGCTTTTTTTGTTTTGGTATTGGGAATTGGACTCAGGGTCTTAGCCCTTGCCAGGCAGGTGCTTATGCCACTGAGCTATACCCCAGCCCAATAAAGACACATTTATTAACTCTTTTTTTCACCCTAACTTTTATGTTCAAACTTTCTTTACTCAGTCCGACATAAAAATCATCTTGAGAAGTTGTTTTATCATCTATATTTTAACCCATTGAGGGGACCTGCTTTCTTCTCTGTGTTATTTCCTGTTCTTTATTTTTCCCATACATCTCTATGTATCATCGATCTCCACATAGAGTTAAACAGTGCCAGGTGTTCGCGTGCCACAAAGATTAAATTTTATATGCACAAAGGCCTTTTTTGGAACACTGAGGCAGGACTTCAAACAGTTGTGCTTTTACCAGGCAACATCACCATTAGAATCCCTTTTTTTTTTTTACCCTGGGACCTGTGTGAGTCAATTTTCATTACATAATACCTGTTTTTTTTTCTTCTTATATCTAGGTTTGTATGAAAAAACTACCATTTTTTGTAGAATAATAACTTCCCATTTCTCTGCCATGCTTTTCTTCAAATAGCCATTTAAAGCCATTATAAAACAGAAAGCTTATTTCATCAAAATTACCAGTCTTCATATGGCATTATGAACCTGCTGAAGGAGGCTAACACCAAGAGACTATTTTTTTGTTCTCTGTCATTTTGTAGAGAACAACGATTCAATCCTTGGCCATAGTATTTTTCCTAACTCCAGGATTTTACATAACTCCTAACTCCAAATACAATAATCTATGTACCGTTAAAGCCTCACTACTTTCAAATGGGATAAGAAATTTTATTTTCTGTTAATTCTTTTGTTTCTTGTTTCCTGCCATATAAAAACACTTTGGTTTTCTGGTTTTGTAGTTCTCTGAGTACAGTGTGTCCCTACCCTTCCTTGTGCCACAGTTTAATAAATGAAATCATTAGACTCATGAGATACTTAAATTATCATTCAATGAAAGCATTTTTAATGCATATACTTTTTTGTTAAGTTTACTGGTACATTATAGATGTGCACAGTGATCACATACATCACAGGGAATGTGTCCCTGTATGTGATCCATCTTGATCCTTCTTTCTTCCCCTTTCCTATCCCCTCTCTTCAACTCCTCTTCCACTCCTTATTTACAAAAGACATGTTTTCATTTTTTCCTTCTATTCTTTTTTCTTTTCCTTTCTTTCCTCCTCTCCTTAACCAATTCTCCTACCCATTGAACGTTTTCTTCCTATTTCACAATATCTATTACATTTTGGTCCTTATATACGCTCTTTAGTTTCTCACACCAGAGAAACAAGGTGATATTCAAATGTGTGTCCAACTTACTTCACTTAAGAGTATGGTCTCAAGATACATCCATCTACCTAAAAATGTCTCATTTATCCTTCTTTATAGCTAAGTAGTACTCCACTGTATCAAAACACAAATCTTTATGCAATTGATTTGGGGCATTTGAGCTGTTTTCAAGATTCAGCGATTACAAAATGTGCTATTATAAACATGGATATGCATATATCGCTGTGCTAAGATGCTTTTAGTTCTTTTGGGAAGGTACGAAGGGGAATAGCTTAATCAACTGGAACCTATAGTCCTAGTGTCTTGGTTACTTTTCTCTCATTGCTGAGACAAAATACCCAACACCCAAAATGAAGGAAGGAAAGGTTTATTTAGCTTACAGTTTGGGGAGGTTTCAGTCCATACTTGCCTGGTTTAGAGGCAGAGTGGCACAAGGCAGAGGGCAAACTGTCCAGGGCAGCAGAGCACAGCAAAAACCACCAGAGCAAAAGGGAAGAATGGCTGCAAGCAGCCTCCTTTTCTTCCCTACATTGTAAACAGCTTACCCCCACCCAGGGGGCGTGTACCTCTCACACAATCTCCATGCCCTCCTCTTCCACAGGCTCAGGATGTTTACAAAGGAAGCACCCAGCTTCCTCCTGAGTCACTCAGCTAAACCTCTAGATTCCCCGAGTTGACACAATGTATCAACCATAACACCTAGTTATTTGAAGAATCTCCTTTTTTCCAGAATGGTTGCACCAGTCTACATTCCCATGAACAGTGGGGAAGGCTTCTTTTCCCCTACAGTTATGACAGTATTTTTTTATTGGTTAATTTCTTGGTAATGGCAATTCTTTCTGGAGTGAGGTGGAATTTCAGCATTGCTTTATTTTCTCTCTCAAATGACTGTTAATATTGAACATTTTTCATATATTTATTTGCCATTTGTACTACTTTATCTAAGCAATGTGTATTCATTTCAGATGCCCATTTTTGGATTGAGTCTTTAATTTTGGGGGTTCTGATTTTTTTTTTTTTTTTTTTTGGTTCTTTGTATACTCTAGATAATAGTCCTTTGAGGAACAGATGGCAAAATTTGTTTTCCTACTCTGTGGATTGTCTCTTTTCTCTGTTGGTGATTTATAGTACAAAAGCTTTTTAGTAATATGAGATCTCAGTTGTTAATTCTTTGTAATATTTCCCATGTGGTTAGAGTTTTGTTCAGGAAATCTTTGCCTACCACCTATGTCTTCAAGAGTTATGCAGCAGATTTAGTGTTTCTATTTTAATATTTAGATCTATGACCCATTTCAATTTTAATTGGCTGCATTGTGACAGACATGAGTCTAGTTTTAGTTTTTGGCATGTGGAAAGCCAGTTTTTATAGCACCATTTATTAAAGAGGCTACCTTTCTTACAGTGAAGGTGTTTGGCCCCTTTGTCAAAGATAAGATGGCTTAGAGCTAAGTGTATTCAGAATTTTTTGGTGCATCTTCTAGTTTGTTCCATTTATACTTGGATCTGTTTTTGGCTCTGTCATGCTATTCTTATCATGGTGTCTTTGTAGTATAAGTTCAATCAGGGATTGTGATGCCCTCTGCCTTGCTTTTGTTGCCCAAAATTGTTTCTGCTATTCTTGTTCTTTTCTTGTTCCAAATGAATTTTAGCATTTTTAAAAATTCTGTTAGGTATGCCATTGGCATATTTATTGGTAATGCATTCATGATAAAAACCCTACAGAAAATTAGAATCGATGGCCATTACCTCAATCTGATAAAAGCCATCTATGGTAGACCAACAGCCAACATCATTCTAAGTGGACAGAAACAAAGTTTTCACTCTAAAATTAGGAACAAGATAAAGATATCCACTAGTGCCACTCCTATTCAGTATAGTTCTGGAAAGTTTAGCCAGAGCAATTACATACGAGAAAGAAATAAAAGGAATAAGAAGAGGAAAGGAAGAAGTTGAATTATCATTTGTGGCTGACATGATGCTCTACACAGAAGACTACCAAAACCGCACCAAAAAGACTTCTAGATTTAATAAATGAATTCAGTCCTGCAGCTGGATACAAAGTCAACTCTCAAAAATCAGTAACATTCCTATATACAGACAACAAACCCACTGACAGAGAAATTAGGGAAACAACACCTTTCATAGTATCATTGAAAAGAAATGAAATACTTAGTCTAATAAAGGATGTAAAAGAGCTTTACATTGAAAACTACAGAACTCTGAAAAAGGAAAGCAAAGAGCATATCAGAATCAATCTAACAATAAAGGTGAAACATCTTTATATTGAAAGCTATAGTACTCAGAAAAAATAGATTAAAGAGGATATCAGTAAATGGAAAGATGTTCCTTGTTCTTGGTTAGGAACAGCCAATGCAGTGAAAATGGCTATACTCCCAAAATTCTTATGCAGACTTAGTAGGTGCCTTTTGCTTCAGTTATGCTATATATTGGATTTTTAAATAAAATTTCCATCTTTTTCCCTTCTTATAAATATATTGACTTGGCTGACTCATGAAACATCAGGGAAAGAAGCCAGTCATTGTCTAAACAAAGTGCTGCCTCCTTCAGTTTGTGTTAGAGCATTTAATTTATGGGGTTGACCTGGAATCTCTTCTCGTGTGTGCGCACTGAGAAAAGGCCCTCTGGCCTTCCAAGCAGTGGTCCCAGGACACATGTTAAAGTACGATTTGTGAAGTGGGAAGAGGAAGTATTGGTTAATAGATATTTAAAATCCTTTCATTAGTTTGTTTTCATTTTGTGTTAGACTAAAATCACAAACAGTAAAAATAGCATTGAGATTAACATATTACATGTGGAGTTTAGCAGTCTGAGGGGTAACACTGAATTCTATTTTTCCAATGTTTTATTGTGAACATGTTCAGACATATATAAAAATGGGAAGAATTTCATGCCGCCTCCTAGAGATCACATTGATATTTTATTAATCATCTAGAAGTTGTTGTTCTCCTACTCTTCCTAGTCTGGGTGCATTGTACACTATGATGAACATATCCTAGACTTCACTGGCATTCATTCTATTTTTTTATTGTCTTGTGATCTTTCCCTCTGAGGATCATTGCTTGTGGCATGGGAAAAGTATGTGAAAAAATTGACTGTAAGCTACAGAAGCTTTCACTATTAACCTAAAACCTTTATGTCAATTTTCTGGGAAAAAAAAGAGTACTTGAAATGCAGATTGTTACATTATTTACGCACTAGCTAAATAATTTCCAGAAGCAACTAGGTTTTACTACGTAGGCAGTTTACTGTCAGTTACTCTATTCAAGCCTGGTTTTTTATAAAGCAATAAAAGCAAATATTTTCCCCGATTTATTACAATGAAAAATAAATAGTTATGCACCACATAAAACAATTCTCCAAATATTATATGAAATTATCTAAGACCTGTGGTTTTGAGAGCCCTTACTTCTTATAGTGTTAAATAGGAACAGATAAAATAATCTATACATTTAATGTTTGATTGTTGATTCTCACATCCTTAAAAATGTTTTTACAAAATGTAAGTATTGTTTCATGCATTGAATTTCTGAAATATTGTTAAGGATGCTCTCAATGCCAAAATTCTTTGTAAACATCCTTTAAAAGCAGAATGAATGGAGAGACTGCGGAATATGCATATTTCCTTGAGGACTATTACTTCAGTCAGTGGCAGACTGGGGGACATTTTTGTTGACTGGAAGTCAGTACATTAACCACTAGACCATGATTTTTAACATTTATTCCGCATAGTCATGCTTTTAATGAGATTCTTTTTACAAGTTGGAACTTAAGTTATTTATCCTTAGGTTACCACAATAAATAATATGTATGTGTTAGAAAGTGCAAAGAATTAAATTTCATGTTTGAAGCATGACATGAATATGTGGAAGAAAATTTCATTAACTGTCAACAAATCTTGGCCTCAATTAGGAAAAGGTGAGCCCTAATTGCTTCGGAATTATGAAGCATTACAAGCAAAGTTATCATGAAATCAGATTCTATATCATCTAAAGGGTAACAAAAATGGATCCAGATCTTCAGAAAATGCACAAAATTCTGTTTTAGTCTTTCTTGAACCCATAAATTTTAGAACCTAGCTATTTGTTTAAATGACTAAATAAATACTAGGTCCAACCACACTCAATATACAATATTTTGTGATATTTGTTGAGGCTATGAGTGAGAAGGATTTTATGTGGGAAATTTAAAAATTTTATTAGTTTCCTCACTTGATCCCAGTTGTGAAGAATGCTTGAGGTTTGGAATCATGCAGATCTGGGTTGGAATCTCTGTTTTGCCTTTCCTCCCAGGATACCAGGAGGGTAATTAGCAGCTGCCTCAGAACATTACTGGGTACTCAGAGGAAGCACGGAGTATAGTCCTAGGTATACAGTGTCCCCGATCAGTGTTTAATACCACCCTGTGCACCTTGGAACGACATTTGCCAAGGAATACACATCACTGCGTTCCTTTCCATTCTCATTTGACAACCCTGACATCCAGCCCTTGGCTTTGAACCATGAAATTTATTTTCTCTGGACTTAATTTATTAACATCCAATAAGACACAAATGTTAGGGTTCCTTAATATGATCATGGTAATTATGATAAGGAGGATGAGACCAAGGCAAGTTTTCTGACTCAGGAAAGAAAAAGTAATGCTTTTTATGTCAATAAAATTCATCATTAACACAGCAATTTTTAATACATTATTTCATGAATATGTCTTTGAGAATTAATTGTAATAGTATATGGGAAAGAAGTCAAAGTTTTCTTTTGTAATAAATGACACAGATAGTCACAATTGTGTGTATGAATCTAGTTGTTTGAAAGAATTACTATGTTCTTAAATATTTCTTGCACCAAGAGCTGATAGTCTATTTTGTCGCAGACTTGCACAATTATTTTATTCAACATTTCCCTTGGGCTTATTACCTGTACAACAAAAATAATTGGCAGTTTAAGACAGCTATGCCCTTCATAGCATAATTTTATAACATATAAATTTGGAGTTGTTATAGATAGAAAATGAAACCTTCCTGAATGAGTCACTTAATTAAAACATGAATCACTTTTTACCCCCAGCAGGTTGATTGACATTTATGTATATTGACACACACATTAATTTATAGAGAGGCCTTTCAGGTCAGTGAAACATTAATCTTTTCTTTCAGATAATGTTAATTAGTAATATGTAAGTTTTCTTGAGAGTGCTGATGTGTTCAAATAATGAGGATGCCATCAATATAAAGTTTTATAAAACACTGAACTCTTTACTCTTCCTCATGTAATGACAGAGATAGGCAATATATGCAGCTGTGTGCGTATGTTTAGCAAGGTGGATTAAAATGCACCTTGATCACCATGAAAGGATATAATGTAGAATGTATAATTTCTTACTCAGGTGCTAAGTAGCATCTGAACGTTCTAATAAAGTTTAACTTTCTTAGAGACTACCTTTCACTAACAAAATAGGACAAAGTATTTACTGTGTCATCTATTACTTAGGGCTTATACAGTAAGTGCGGTTTGCAGGATTCAGTCCTCTAAGATGATATTTGTGAAGTTAGACCTTTACAGCCTGTCCCTTACCTACCTTACCTACTTTGAATGCACAAACACTGCGAATACTGAATTCTCACCATGTTTCGGAGTTATCTTTTTGCTTTATGAAAGCAGGTTGGAAAGTTTTCGCATTGGTAGCGTTCTGTCTTTTCCCTGTGCCATGCTTTTAATATACATAAGCAAAATTACAAATTCAGGGGGAATCCTGTCAAGAGCTCTTCTGAGGCAACCCTGGCTGCCTAGACATTGCTGCCCTGAGGGGATTTGCTCAAGTGATTGCGATCCCGCAGCAGAGCAGATTGAGCCAGTCTAACCCGGCGAGTGGGAGCAGGTGTGGGAAAAACAGCACACCAGAGTCATAGCAGATCGTTTATTGCCACTTCCAGGATTGCAATTCTAAATAATGCTGTACGGCTTGTTTGTTTCCTCTGTGGTGTGATCAGTGTGTCAGATCCAACATAGATGTCCATATTTTAACTTAATTTATATTTCTTTTATGTTGTTATTTAATGCATGGAGTGGTACGAAATTAGGCTTTGTGCTGCAGGCAATAATGTGACAAATAAAATTAGCATATTCTTCTGTAGTGAGGAATTGTTATGAATTGTATTTACTCGTTTTTAATTGGAGCGTATTACATATTTTACCTTTGAAAATGTCTCTATATACTGTATTTATACACTCTTTTAGGAATATGCATTCTGATAACCAATTAAAGTATTATTCAATTCTACTTAACACTGTTTTCCAAAGAACCCCCCCCAAATAAGGGTGCAATGATGTATTATACCAACTTCCATGCAAATGCTATAGAGTAGGTTAGGCCCCTTTTACTCTAGGCGTGTCCTGAAAATCAGGAGCAGAAGTATAACCCGAGCCCTTGTTAGAAATGCAGAATTATAGACCTTTCTTCAGATCTTCTGAATCAAAATATGCATTTTAACAAGGCCCAAGGTGATTTCTAGGTACACAAAAATGTAAGAGCAAACACAAGTTTTAATGGAGAAGAGAAGGAAATTCAGACATTTTGAGTGTTTTTTTTTAATATGGAAAAACATGGACTAATGAGTTGGAGAAAACACTAGAAGATAGTCATTGCACAAACTACTCCCTACGCAGATTTGGAGACATTTGCTTTTCATTTATTTTGACATGTTCAATATTTAATTTTTCTGATGTTACAGCTCCAGTTCCACCATGGTATTGTTTCCTTGAATTGAGATATAAAATAAGAGGATTAATGTAAAGTTTGTGTCTAATTTTAATTTAACACGGTAGTATTAGGTTTTCTGGCAACTTTGGCAACTCCTACCCATGATGTTTATTCACATTAAATAGAATGAATCTGCAGACATTCTGATTCTAAGGAACGTAAGCACATGAAGCATGTAATATATAACTGAAGACTTCTCCCAATGTAAACAGAGGATTTAGATGTCAAACTGTCATGGCGATTAGAAGAAATGCAAATGCTATTATGCAAATTGTCTCAGAGATGCTTACTTGTATTATTGTACTTTTTGCGTACATTTCTGAATGTCTCAGGGATGTAGCTGATATCCTGAGGAAATGTGGCACTTTTCAACTTTGCGGTTTCTGTAATGGGCGTATATACATGGACTCTTCCACCTTCATACCTATACCTTTAGGACCATCTGGTTCCCAAAGTGCTATCTCTTTTCCAGTTAGACGGCTTTTCCATGCTTTTTGATTTAGGTCAACCTACCCTATAGTGTAATGCCATTTGTCTTTGTTGTCTTGTAGACACTAGCTTTCTAATTCTCTCCTTTCTTATGCATCATCTGTTTAAAAGGATATTGTTATTTTCCTCATCTTTAAGAAACAAGAAAGAAAGGGGAAAGCCTACTTTCCCCTCTGACTACTACCCTGTTTATTCTTCCAGGACAGAAAGTCTTAGAAGTATGCCTACATGTTACTACTGCCAGTTGTTCTCTATCTTTCTTTGAAATCACTGCAATTAGACACTCGACCTTACTGTATTACCATAAAGACTTTTTACCAAGGTCAAAATGACCTTCCCATTCCATGCTTAAATTATAATTTTCATCTTTCATAATCTAGCAGCACATTTTACACAGAGGATCACTCTCTTCTCCTGGAAGCTTTCTTAATATGAGTTTTCTGATACCAGAATTCCCCTGTCTTTCTCATGTTCCTGGTGTCTTTATTCATTTCTCTTCATCTCTTCAACCTCCAGGTACTAGCGTGACCCACGGGGTGTCGTCCTATTTACAGTCATAACCAGCTACATATTTTTTAATGCTGTATACCAGTGACTTCCAAATTTGTGTCTCATGTCAATAAATACCAACTACATTCTTCCTGTCGCCCAAATGAAACATCTGGGAGTTATTTCCTCTCTGTCATGCCCTCTTCCAAATACCAAGCACTCTGATGTTCTCCCTTTAAAATACTTCTAGAATCCACCACCTTTATAAAAGCCACTGTTTTCTTGTTGTGTTATTGAAGTAGTGCTTTCTCTCATCTTGGTTTCACCTTTTGCTCTTGTTATAAAGTATTAAAATGTAATTCAAGCCATACCACTGATGTGCTTTAAATTTCCATGGCTTTCTTTAGCTGAAGTTCAGCAATGGACTTACAAGAAAGCACATCTGATCACCAAGCTTCAAGCTTCATCCCTCCCATTTCCCCTTTGCTTGCTTTTTTCCTAAAATACTGACCCCTTTTGTACACATGTTCAGTAAACTCTCTCCTCAAGATGTCACCCCTTGCTGTTTCTTGTGCCTGTATAGTTTTCTGTCATAACCTGAGCGGCTTCCTTTTCCATATTCTTTATATAATTTCTGAAAAGTCCTCCAAATAGGGCATCATTTTGACCACTGAATAAAAAATATAGCTTCTTTGATACAACCTATGTTATTTTTGCATTTATTTTTCCTTATTGCTATAGAAAATACACGTTAGCTACCTTAACTTCCTGTTTTCTCCTGACATTAGGATATTCCCGCTGTTTCCAAGTGCCTAGAATGCTGCCTAGTGCATATGAAGTACATAATACAGATGTATCAAATGAATGAACAAACAAATCAATACATACTGCATGCTTTTAGCGTCATAGGCTGATATGTTTGTTTTCAATAAACTTTCATTGAAAGCACTTTTACAAATAAAATCGTGTATATACTTCTTCCATAATAGAAATTCAAATCCTTACTAGAATTCAAAATGAAAAAAAGATATTTTATACTGGCTCATGCATATTCTCAATAGAATAATAACTTTTCAACTGAGAAGATTTGAAAGAACTTTGTACCCACTCATTCAAAGCAGAGCACTGTTGCCAGCCCTACACTACGTTGGATAAACTAACTTCAAAATTCTGGAACTGGAAAAGAAGAAAAATAAAACAAGCCTCTGTTATGAAAAATTCTCTTTGTATAACATATTGAAGCTATACAGCCATCTATTTGTCAACATCTTTGACATTGTTTTAGAAATAAGTTCATATCCTGGGATGAGGGAAAGGAGAAAATCAAGCAGAAAAGGAAAAACGTATATACATACACTCACAAGATGGCAGGGATAATTGTACTATTAATTTCTATTGCTTTCTTGAAAGGAACATGAGATATTTAATTGTTTGATCATTCTTACATGTCTGTATTTGTTTATCAGAGTAACCAATATGAAGATAACAGTGTGTAATACAGTAACCATTGTTAATTTCTTTTCACCTCATCTGAAATTCTGTATTGTTTTTATGTTGTTTCATTTATGTCTGTGTGTTTGTTAATATATTTTGGTTCTTTTATCTCCAAAACTAAAATTAAAAAATGAAATAAGTTCGTATCAGTAGTATTTAATTTTCAAAAATGTGAAGCAGAGGGCAGGGGAGCAAGTCCTTTCCTCTTTTACATTCTTCTGAATTGATGGATGTGTGTGTATGGATGTGTGTGTGTGAGTGTGTGAGTGTGCATGCATGGTGTGTGTTACACTGTACACTTATTGCTCATGTGATTTAAAAATAACACCTCTATGTTTGCTTTGGATGGAATGTGAAGGGAAATTTATTGAATTTATTAATTTCAGTATTTGGTTGTTTAATATCAAAGAAGAAATAAATACATGAATTTAGACAGAATGTTATTTGAATATTAACACTTACACTGATGTCCTTTTTGCATGTGTCTAATGTTTCCTGAAAGTAACCAGACTGCAAATTTTATTAATGGAATTTCAATATGTGGCGATCTCATCCCTCAAGAACAGGACATAAATTAGGAAGCAAGTAAGGCGGTATCTGAGCAGCCAGAGTAAACGTAAGTCACTAAGAAATTTGAAGCACTTTATAGTTTCATCCATCTCATTAGCCTTTTTCACAACTATGTAAGTTTTCTAACTCCACACCTACTTGCCTATAAAACTTAACTGATGTTTAGGGAGATTAGCTTTTATAGGTAGAAACAAGAGCCAAGACAAATACTGTCTCATAGCACTTGACTAAATAGAAAAATCCGTAATAAATATAATTGTAAGAGAAGAATGAAAATTAAGAGGTTGTAGTCATTTGTATTGGGAAAATGCCTCCATGCATTTGGAAGTTCAAACTGAACCACAGTGCTGGTCCAGGATATAATTATTCCTGTTCTTCAGGGTCATCTTTAGTTGTCAAAGCAAAGATGAGTTGTCTTCAGTGCATTGTGTGCATGTCTGTACACACGCAGAGCTCTGCTGAGCAAAGGTTAGACTTGATGAACAAGGTATGAGTATGCATATTTATTTTGCAATATGTGTATGCCACAGGAGATCAAAAACCTGTTAGGCTGTACACTGGTTGTGGGTCATCTTTCATTCACTGAATGTGAGCTTTTTAAAATTGTTAGATTTCTTTGCCATATACATGTTTTATTTCTTTGATGTGTAAGACAACTCATAAATGGCATAAGATATTCTTGAAGTTTACAGATGGTGTGAGTCCCGATGTCTCTGTTGTAGTAGTTTCCAGGTGGAGTAGCAGCTTCCATAGCTCAATACCTTTTCCCTGATTAAGATGTTGTGGCTGCACCCAAGTTTCTACTGTGTTTTTAGTACAGTTTTTTCCTTAGTATTTTTAGTTCATTGCCTGATTGTTCTTCGACTACAATGACAAGAAAGTAATGAAAGAACAAAACTGCTTGGTGTCCATCTCCCAATAAGTGTGTTTCAACCTTACTTCTCAGAATATGTTACTTTTCGAAGGTTGCAGTTTCTTCAACAGCAAAATTTTAAATCTTTTTTCAGTGTATTTTTTAATTTTTTAATTTTTAAAAATTTGTGTGCTCTTTGCAGTTCCTGTTACTATGTGCACACAGGCATGTGTTTGTGTGTGTGTGTGTGTGTGTGTGTGTGTGTGTATGTGTAGGTATGATCTACTTTACACCATACCCTTAGTATTATGGCCTGGATGGGATAAGGTATAGAAGGATGAAATTGGACTACACTGCATGATTGGAGTGTAGACCTGAGAAAAACTCACTTTCAAACAAATCAATACTTTGATTACAGTCATAAAGTAGACTCTAAGCAAATATTTATTGACTTTGAATTGTTGATTTACACCTTTTTGAGAGATTGACAATGGTTAATGTATTGCATATTGTTATCTTCAATGTAGTTCCTCAGGTTATGAGATATAGGGCACCTTTTAAAAATTACTTAATTAGATAATTTAATCATTTTTTTCACCAAAGTAAATTTCAAGTTGTGAAGAAATCTATATTGGAAAAATTTAAAATTAATAGGTGTGACCTATCTAAATAGAGTGTATCCTGATCAGTAATTATATATGACATTCTAATAGTGTGATAAGACCAGGTTATGTAATCAACAGCAGAAAGTCTCATCCACTCATAACCATGGCACCAATCCAGTCCACACTCCTCCTGGAGGAAAGAGTTGTGCTTTATAAAATCCAAAATAACAACCAAAAAATATGTTTACAAAGCCATATCATGTAAGACCATAAAATGATCACATATATGAATTTAAACATTGACCATTAGCTCAAAATTTATCGAGATCAACTCTTTGATTATAAAATAGACTCTAACCAAATATTCATTTTATTGAATTGTTCATTTGCACTTTTAAAATACTTTAAGTGCATATATTTTAATGATTTTTTTACCAAAGTAAAAGTAAGAAGTGCATATATCAAAAATGTCAAAATAATACTGCCAGTATTGCTTAAATTTTAAACCTCAGTGATAATCGCTACAGAGAATTCAGTGTAATATCCCACTAATTTCTAAAGAACTACTAGAAGGTAAATGCGAAAACTGACCTGGATTATTTTTAATTACTTTTCATAAGAAGAAATTTTATAATGTATTCAAAAGTCCTGCAGTTAGGAACACCCAACTTATTCCAGCTAGTTCCAATAATTTGAAATTGATAACATTTGGCAGGAATACAGAGTAGATCTTTACATTAACTTTTTTTTAAAGTGGAGGAGTCTTGCATTTTTAACAGTTTGGAGATATGTGTATTTACTTATTTGCACAAATATTATAAAATATTTCTGCTTTAAGTGTTTTATCTTAGTTACCATACAGTTAGGGTTAGTTACTCATCAGAATAATACATAACACTTGTTACTCACTAGAATAATCTCATTTTATAGCAGAATTTCTATCACCTCTAAGTTTTGTTTATGCCCCTTTACATCTAGTTTTATCACAACCAGCCCCAAGAAAACACTGCTCTCTGTCCGTATTGATTTGCCTCTTCTGCAAACTTCATGTCAGTGAACTAGTACAATAAGTATGTTTGCTTTTTTGTGTGGACGTTACTATTACGTTTTAGTGTGAAGATTACTACTTTATTCCCTTGTATTGCTGAGTGGTAGCTTCTTGCATCGTTATACCACACTTTCTCTTTTTTACCAGTCTGGGACATTTGAATTGTTTCCAGTTGGAACCATTGTAAATAAAGCTTTTAGGGATATTCTCTAAGTATGGTCATTCCCTAATTGTTCCCATACCCTCAAACTCTCCTACCATTTAGCTAGCTCAGCCTGAAAATCCCGGGTTGTCCTTCTGCACGTGTTCTTGCCCGCTCATGTTATGGCCCCCTGCTCCTGGTTTCCCAGGGTGGACCTGTCTTGTCAATAAACTCTAAACTTAAATGCCTCCCTCTGAGCACAAAATAGTTCTTCACTTATCATTATTTGCTATTACCTTTTTTAAAAATTTGCTTGTTTTCTCTGTGTCTCAAATTGAATGGAAATCTCTGTCTTATTGGTGATAGGATCCCCATGTTTTTCCACAGGAGGTTTTCAGTAAATATTTCAGATACAGAAATTCAAATGTTGTGCTTGGTCTTAAATCAAGATTTTTATTTTGTTTTTTTGTTTGTTTGTTTTTTTCTGGTACCAGGGATCGAACTCAGGACCTTGCGCTTGCCAGGCAAGCGCTTATGCCACTGAGCTATACCCCCAGCCCCCAAATCAAGATTTTTAAAAGGTACATTACACTTGTTAATTAACCTTACTTCCTACAATGCTATCCGATTTTTTTTTAGTGTATTTATTTTCATTATAATAATTTGGGAATTTAGCTACAACTTCATATATTTAAGGACAATAAGAGTAATGTATTCTCTTACCACTCTAATTTCTTTTTTTTTTTTT
>PVLD010026038.1:0-22801 GCA_004027595.1 Dinomys branickii | reverse complement strand
AACAACAACAGAAAAAAAACACCGCTTGTTGCTGCTTTACATATTGATATCTTCGAAGTGTGTGTTCAGGCTAACACATACAGATATACACTATTAATCTAATATCCTGTCATCGATTATTGCTTATCATTAAGTGATATAATACAATAGTAGAACCATGTTAGCCCTCCTGCACATATGTATATTCATATATATTCCTATATACATACATACATTTTTGTCTTTTTCTTTTCTCCTTTCCTTCGTCCCATCTGTTCTCTGTTTTTTATAATGGAATATTATTCAGCTATAAAGAAAGACAATTTTGGGAACTTTGTAGGCAAGTGGACAAAACTGGAGTCCATACTCATAAGTGAAATAAATCAGCGATACATGTGCAGGCAACGTATTATATCACTGGTGAAAATCCTATGTTCTAAGCAGCGTAGGCCTTGCTTACAAAAAACATAAACTACTAATGTATTATATTAATTTACTAAGATACTGAGGCTTACTTGTTACTGCAGCATGGCATACTCTATTCTGACTTGGTTCATAATTTGACAAAGGGAAAGGAGTTTGTAACTATGAACCTAAAGACAGAAGTTACATGAAGGAAGAAGTTTAGCTACCCCAAGTCAGTTGTTACTATATGTCCACAGTACTGAAAACAAAATTAAAAGTTGAAAACACTGAGAAAAAAACTAGCTTTGGTGTACATTCTAAAAGACATTATATTTTATATATGAAGAATTCTCAAAAGATAATGAAGTTACAAATAGGAAAATAGTGAGAATAAAAAGGTGTATCAGTTAGAAAATGCACCTCACTGCTAATAAAGCCCCAAATTAAGTAAATCAGAGGTTTATCTTCAAAGTAACATAAATCTAAAGATAAGAGATTTAGAACTCTTAAGACAGCTTCCAAGTATTATAATTATGGATCCAGGCTATCTTTCTGCTCTTCAGTGTATGTGATCTTTCATTTACTTTGATCCAAATTGGCTACTACAGCTCAAACCCTCTGGTCTACTTCCTAAGTAACTGCAATAAGAATTTTGTAGAAGACATAAACCTATGGCTACCACACATTGGCCACTGCTATCTTTGGAGGACTGAAAATTTTCCAGTGTTGTATTAATGATTGAGAGAAAACTCACACTGTTTAGGTATAGTTTCCCCTTTAGCCAACCAAGCATCCATCACTGTTCTTTTCTATAAAAATAATGCATAATTTTTCCTTCCCTAAAGAAGTAACCCCACCATGATATCCAGGCACAGCATCTATTCCGAAGTTCAGGACATCCAGTCAACTTGAGGTCTCATCCATGGAGTCCTAGGGAGAGTTTTTTAGAATCTGGTAGCCCTTAGACTAAAAGACATATCTGTGCACAGCATTTATGTACAATGGTTGCAAAGAAAGAAGAAACTCTGAGAAAGACAAACAAAAGATAAGAGTGAAGAAATACAAACTCCCTGGCTCTGCTGGGCTGGGATAAGAAAAGATTAGAGTCCCAGCTAATCAGTTACAAATTCCTGGTCTCTGCCTCTTAGAGGCTTCCCTGGGTCCATTGTTCCCCACTGCCACTGGATCGGCTCTCTGGAATGGGAAGGGGGATCAATACCCTTTTGAAAGTTACACAATTTCTAGTATGTGTTGGTATTCACTCCAAGGACTATAAATTATTTTAGGAGGTGGAATAGTGACAATTGCAGGCCAAATTTGTAGGGGCTTTCTGGCAAGATAGTTGCCTTAACAATGTATGAAGCTTCTTAGTACTTCACTTCTCGTTGATTCTTTGTGTGATATCTCTATGCACAAAAGCTTTTGCTTACAATTTCTGTATGTGAGAAGCGTATCCTTTTCTTTCCACCTCTGTGTTTTGCTTCACTAGAAAAACATCATCATTAGTTCTTAATTTTAGAGCAGGGTTATGGTGCGTGATTTGTAACAATGCAGACTACCAAGAGTGGGGGAAGAGATTCATGGAAGTTTGGCAATATGACTTGCAGAATATAAAATTAATATTGTACCAAATTCTATGATAGACAACACCAGTATCCTTAGTTAGTTGTTTTCATTTTGTAAACAAATCTTTTTGTGCACCAATGAAAATTAAAGTTGTATGACTTTCTCCTATGAAATTATGCAATAGGAAAAATTATTTTTATTTTGCAATAAATTTTATCTTATATAAATCCAAAGATATTTCTAAAATTAGTGTCCCTCACTAGGAAACAAAACTCAACCCAATCACATACATATAAAGACTTAAAATTTTTCTAGTAACAACAACTAAAGCTGGTGGGAAAGAAAAATAGTGGAAACACTAGCTTAGGAAGTCAGCTTTTCTTAAGATACTTCTATTATTACATTCAGAAAATTAAACTATCAGTTTTTATTATCTATACTTTTTCTTTTTCCAATGAAATTTTAAAATAACCACTTCAAATTAGCTGTATCTAAGCAACCATCTCTTTCATATGCTCATAACTGTGGCCATTACCAAATACAACTACATTTTTAATTAACAGTGATATTGAAATATGATATTAATAGTATGATTAGCACAATTATGACTATTTCAAATTTTCTTCATAGCCCTTTATGCATTCCTAGTTTTTACACCCTTAATAAAGCTCACACTACACTTACATTTCCATTAAAGAATATGATTTCAATTCAACATATAAGTCCTCAAAACAAAGTATAGAAAATATAAGTGACACAGTTTGTTTTTAAAAAATCAAGTTTTATTTTATTTCCCAACTCACTAAGATACTAAATTCATCATACTAACTCAATCATACATTTCAGGGATCTGGTTAAACTGAGCTGCTGTAGTAGCATCTGCTTGAATGACTTATGCACACTGAAGTTTGAGAATCCTTGCATTAATTTTTTTTAAATTGAAAGAAAAATAATAGAGAGTAATAAACTAAATAACTTTGGTGTATCAGTTAGGGTTTACTAGGGAAACATATATAACACAAGATATTCAAATTTGTACGAAATTATGTTTGGCTTACAATGATCAGACACAGAGTTGGATGAGGAAGCGGTAGAGGGTGTCTGCACGCTGGAGATTGAAGATCCCAGCCCGGGTCCGGAGCTCACTGCAATGTCCATGCAAGTCTGTGTCAGAAGGCTGATGGTTCTGTAATGGAATGATAATCTCTGACCAAGTCCAGAGAGCCAACACCAGAAGGCTGAAGGGCCCCAGGCAGAAGCCAAAGTCTCCACCAGAAACAAGGAGACAACCGAGTTGAAGGCAAAGACTGGATCTCTCCTGAAGACCCAGTAGTCATAGCCTTTTTTGAATTTTCTTTTTTTGTACACAGCCTACCTGCCATGAGGTGATAGAAGTGGTCCTCTACACCTACATCCTCTATATGCCTTTTTCTTGCACAGACTCAGGATGAATGCAAAGTAAGCACCCTGGCTCCCTACTGAGTCACATATTTAACCATTTAAACTTTTTAAATTGACACAAGGAACAGCATTCCAGGGCTGTAAAGGCATTTCCTTTTTACCCCAAAATGTTGAACTGCTGGGTCACTTAGCCAAGCCTCTAGACTCCTCAAGTTGACACAGTGTATATTAACCATAACACTTGCCTTATATAAAATAGAGGGATTTGTGCTGTATTAGATTCCTGAGGATTCCATAATAAAATACCACAAAATGGGTCTTTAATGATGGAGACACAGAGCCTGGAGCCCACACATCCAAAAGCACAGTGTCACCAGCACTGGCTCATCCTGTGTGCTGTAAAGGGCAGTCTGTTCCACCATGCTCTGGGCTTCTGGGGGTTTTCTCACAATCTTTAATGTTCCTTTTCCTGTAGATATGTCATGCTGCTATCTGTCACATCTTCACATGGTAAACTCCGTGCTTTTATGTGCAAGGAACATAATCACATTGGATTAAGAACCAGCCTAATGGCCTTCATTTACCTTTGAAAAGACTCTATTCCCAAGTTTTCATTCTGATCAACTGGAGATTAGGACTCCAACATACTACTTTTAGGAGGACACAATTCAACAAACAACATATGAACATTTATATATGAGATATATAAAATATTCACACTGTGTATATAAAATGAACCATGTAGAATATATGATTTCCTCAAAAACATACCTTCACACAGAGCCACACCAGGGGTCACGCTGCATGCTGGGCCTCATCCTCCCACACCAGCCCAAGAAGAGACAGAGTGCTAGTTCTCAAATACGTGAAGAACAATGACAACGAATCACTCAAGGACAAATCGTCTAAATTTCCATTTAATCAGTGAGAAATCTGAAAGATTGACAAATTGTGTAAAGATTCGGCCCAGAGGAGAAGCACAGGTGAAGGATACTACCTTTAACAAAGAAGAAAAGCTATTCAAATATATAGAAAAAACTGTGAGGCAATGTGTGAGGAACATCTCATTCTGTCTTCAAGACATACAGGATGCCCTGCCCTTTGCACTGCAGCGTGTGACAGAGCTGCAAGAGATGTCGCAGCACCCAGGCAAGGAGGAACAGGGCGCTATGGAAACCTCAAGGATTGCCCCAGACCCCTGCGACTTTGCAGCTCACCTCCAGCAAAGCATCCTGAACCCACTGTCGGTCTCGCTGTCCTTGTACCCAGGACCACAGAAGCTCATCCAGAAGTGCTATGACAAACTGCTGGTTCACAACAGCTACCTGCAGCGGTCAGCAAGAGCCAAGTCAGACCTGGCCAAACGGAAATATGAGGCCCTTGGTGCCCAGCTCTTTGAGGAGCTGCAGGCTTTCAACCATGCAGTTTGTATGATGCTGATGAAGGACCTGTGTAGCTTTGCCAGCCTCCTCAGGGACCTGATGCTTGCAGCCCAGCAGGGCTACACCACCTGGGATTCAGAAGTGAGTCCTAGTAGAAAGTCAAAATCTAAATTTTGCCAAGAACAGTGCCCCTTTAATGAGAGGAAATTTAGCTTTGAAAAGAAGTCTATGCAGACTCAGCCAGATGTGCCTCCACAAACTGACACCCACTGCTCCAAATTTCTATCCACATGCAATGCAGAGGAGCTCTGCCAAGCTAAGTGCAAGGGCAGCATTACCCAAGAGCATGAAATCAGTCTTCTGGAAGGAGGGCTGCTGGCTGTGGTGGAACAGAAGGATCCCCTGGGGAAGTAAAGCAGGTGACTTGTTGATATAGGAAGTGTAAAAGGATGTGTATGTTCCTCCTTCCTAAAACTCTGCAATCCCGCAGAGGCACAGGTGGGTGTGGAGAACAGCCGCTATGACGATGATTTTGACATCAGCTTCTTTGTGTCTTCTTGGCCATTGTCACAGGCACAGCAGAAGGTAACATGAGTGACACCAGCTCTTTGCTGTGTGGCACTGTGGGAAGTTTGAAACGAATGGCACTGATATTAACAGTTCTCAAGAGGTGGATGAGCAGAGGTTCTATGCAGTTCATGCTATCAAGCATGCAGTACCTATGAACTGAGCCTTCAGGAATACCAAAGAGTTCATATTCCTAGATCTTGTGATCTAAGCGGTAACAAAGAGTGGTGGCTAGCTGACGCCCAAGAGCAGAAGGTGTATGTGCCTGCTAACTACTTAAGGGAGATGCCTATGCTTAAGAAGATAAAACCTTTGTTTCCTGGCAAGGTGCAGACTGACTACCTCACAGAACTGACATCCTCAAACTTCTGAACAAAAAAGTATGAAACTTCCAAATTACATGAAGTGATACCATACCAGGTTTGAAGGAACATAACCCAGAATAACGGATCATTTCACAAATATATTATTCTGTTGCTAAAGCAACAGAAACAGCAAAGTGAACCGTGTAGGCTCCAACTAGAAACTGCTGAAAAGGGGACATCCTTGGAAAGGGTGAATGATCTTTTATTGTCATAAAGAGCTGGGTGTAAGAATAAGATCTTTCAATTTACTGTAAAATTTTTTTCTTACTAAAAAAATACCTTCAGACTTCCCTAGTTTACTTTAAAGGAAGTTTTCACACCAGAGTGACATATGCATACCCATGTGTATAGGAATGCAACTCATAACAGCTAAATCTTGAAAGAGACCTGTATGTCCATCAGCAGATGATAGATAAAAATGTAACATTTATACATAATAGAGTACTACTCTGCCATAAAGAGGGAAATTTGTCATCTGTAAAAACATAGATGCAATTTGAGACCATAATGTTAAGTGAGATAAATCAGACACATATTAAATATTACATTATTTTATTTACATGAGAAAGCCAAAGTGTAAATAATTTAAACAGAAAAATAAAGCATGGGTAATAGGAATCATGGAGATGATCTTCTGCAAAAAGGAAAGTGATCTACAGATGAAAGGAAGGGAAAAGGGAGCAAAAAGAATTAAGATCAACAGCCATGATGAATGTAATCATTAGGTACTGCAAAGATATATAAATAAAGAATGAAATAAAAAGAATAGAGGAGAAACAGCATTCATTGAGGAATCTGGATTACACTCAATCCATACTATGTGATTATGAGAAAAGTCATAAGTTTCCTGCCCCATAGGAATTCATGAGGATGATTTGTAAGGGCACACATATCTATCTATATCTATCTATCTATATGTATATGTGTATATATATATATATATATATATATATATATTTGTATATAAACATGGGCTTTTTCTAACTTAAAAAATAATGCATGAATGATTTACAAATAATGAATATTATGAAAAGATTTGTGATAAAATTTAAGTTTTCTCCCACTCATACTCTCAGTCCCCATGGATAACCACCACAAACAAGTCTACGGGTCATTTCAAAACCCTTCTGTACATACATATGTGAATCTAAGAGCACTTTCCCTTTCCACAGATAGTGGTCTAGTAGCCATACATTCCAAAGGTTAATTTTCTGCCATTGAATTTTTCCAACAGTAGCATCAATTATCCATTGTATTTAAATATAGTTAAATAAAAATATCCTCAGAAAATTTTGGAATAGATGTGTAGAAGGAAGACAAGCATCTCAGCTTCTTTAATATACTAAAAAGTCATAGTTTCTTTGATTTGACATTATTATTAATTTATAAGAAATTATCAAGGATATAATTTTTCTAAATGTCATGACAGTTTTGTGGTAATTAATTTAGTGAAGATTGGCTTTAAGTTTCAAGCAAAGGGTACAAAATATTATGATATTATTTGAGAAGGAACCACTCAGTGATATGATCATTACCAAAATTAATTATGTTGTCTCCTGAGATGCAAAGGTGTTTACGCCCACAGACACGGAATGAAGAGACAGAATCAGGACTCAGGTTTCAGTGGAATGTGGCTGAAGTGGCTGTGGAATGATTTGGTCCCCTTTGCTAATAAAATTAGCCTAGTTAAGATTAAGTGGAGGCCTAGTCATTGGATGACATAAGCAAAGGATTATTAGCTCTGAGGGTGGTTACCCGTCCTCAGAGTCCTCCACAACAGTCTTCTACTTCTAATATTCCTACCCTGTCAACTACACAAAACTGTGAGCTTTGGGATGAGTCAGCCCTATGCTATAATGTCTGTTAATACAACACACATCTGATAGACATACACTGACGACATGAAAAAAACATAAGGAAAATATTGGTATCTGAATACTTGACAGGAACTTCTTCAAAGATGAACCACTGTCCTCACTATATACATACAATCTCATGCACTTGTTTTTAATGTGACTTCTGAGTTTTAATATAATTTTAATATATTACCAATTCAGATGACTGACCACCTAAAAAAGGTTATTAGGCTCATAATAAAGAATTTTCTGTATGATTTAGAGCTAAGAATAAGGTCAAGACTTCCTACTTTTCACCCAGAATCTGCACTTTTCAGCAACTAAAATATATAATTTTATAGGGTTTGAAACATGAAAAATGCAGTAGTATACATGTATATATAACACATAAATTACACATATAATAGTATTTTATATATAGTTAGAAATATGTGTGTGTATATATATATACATGCATATATATCAAAGGAGACATACGTTTTAGGTATTAGACTATACATTTACAAATATTAACTACCAATACAACTATAAAAATGTAAATTTCTTTTATTACTATATCACCACAAATAATCTGTATAATCTTCAATTTAGTTAATCTAAGTTTTTTTTCCCCCAACCAGTTTAGGTCCCCTCTACTTTCTCTATGACTGTATCTAAATTTGCAGAGTTTATATGCTGTCATGAAGTCACTGGGGTTTGCTAAGGTGGAGTAGGAAGAAATAGGAAATACATCTTTTCATTTTCTTCTACCCAGCACCCTCAGAAAGTTCCAAATGGTTGAGTGTCAGCATTGGGGTTAGGCAAAACCTCCAGCAATATTCTGTTTCTTAAGTCCTAATCCTAAAGACAGGAGACAAAAGCTTAATCCAAAGTTATAAGCAGGAAAAGAGGACTAAAAAGCTGGTGACACATTTGAATAAGGAAGAAACAGTACCAGATCATAACAGAAACAAAGAGTAAAATGTTAGAGCAATCCGACACTGTTGTAGTTTTAAATAAACAATGCCTTGCATTCATTATGACTAAATAGAGGAGGAGTCACATTGTAGTCACTCAAAAAGCATCAACCAAAAACACAGGCAACTGGAAGAAAGGGGGGGACATCCATCCTGATGCCAAAGTCAATCTGAAATAAGACTAGGAGATCAAACAAAACACAGGCATAGGACTTCATAAAATGGCAAAACAGCCCTCATGACTGCCTGCAGGTCCTTCACCTGAGTGTGGAGCAGGAACTGTCATTCTGGGAAGTTTAAAAAGAAAGCTGAGGGACTACAATAGTGTGGAAAATTCAAGCCACACAGGATAGACTTGGGATATAAGGCCCCTCCCCTCTTTTGCCTTCCTCCAAACAGAGAACATTACATACTGGTGGCAAATTTTGCTGCCACACACAGGGACAAGTGACCACGAAACTACTCCTTCCCTACAGACTGCTAGTTTTCTCTTCTTTTCCTTTTGCCATGTGGCACAACAGTGAATGGGAACCTCTAGTGACAACAGGTTAGGGACTGCAGCAGGGACAGTGAAGGTAGTCAACACCCACACACAGGGTAAAATCACTCTACTAAGGGAGAACTCACTGCATACAAGTTTCTGGTTTATGATGGATTTTGATATATAACTGTAGCTCTTGCTCCTATAGTTAATTAATACTTACCACAGTTTGTCAATTTTTAAGCTGTACTTAATGCTATAGTTATTGCTAATTGCACTACTTTAGCTAGGGTGCCATAACTTTTGTAATCATGATGCAAAGAAGAAAAACATAATATTTATCAAAGTCAATGAAAAAGCAGAAGACAGTGGAAATGGCATAAAAGCCTTGCTCACAAGTAATGGCAGAAAATTTCCCAAGAAAATATGAGGCATATAGAACTCCAATTAGCCATGACCAAAATAAATCTCCACCAAGGCATATAATAATCAAGATTTCAGAAATTCAGCACAAGAACAGATTAATTAATTAAAAGATGTTAGAGAAGAGAAACAGAATACCTATAAAGGAAAGCCCATCAGAATCACAGCAGACTTTTCAAACCCTTAAGTCAAAGAAAGTTTGGAATAAAATATTTCAAATCCTAAAAGAAAACAACCTCCAATCCAGACTGATGTACTCTGTAAAACTCTTTAAAAATCAAATAAGATCCTTCCATGAAAAAAAAAACAACTGAAGAAATTCATGCCAGCCAAACAAGCTCTCCAACATATTCTGAAGGATATCTTAAAAAGAAATAATAAGGACTACAATTCTAAGAACACCAATGCAAAGAATCCATGAAGCATGGCAAGCAATTAAACTGAGGAAAAAGACAGGGATCCAACAATGGGAAAATAATATGATAAAGATGTGAATATGTATCAGTTATAACCATCAATGTAAATGGTCTCAACTCACCAATCAAAAGAAACAGAGTGGAAGAGTAGACTAAGAAACAAGATCCAAAAATATGCTGTGTACAAGAAATATATTTCATTCAAAAGGAAATTCATACACTGAATAAGCAATGTCTTAATGTTTCCATTTCCTCAAGTACATCTTTGCACATTTTCAGTAGCTTTTCGTATTTTTTAATCACAGAAGTGATATTTTCAAATACGTTGCTTTGTTTAAAGGGCTATAACTTCATGAGGTTTAAGGAAGATCATATTTACAATTAATCCAATTATGTTATTAAAAGCATAATTATTTCTTGAAGTTTAAGGAAGGTCAGTCTGAATTTTTTAATTTCCTTCTTTAATCCTTTAAACATCACAATGTGTTGTCCACCAGTTATGTCTGATGTTTTTAATTCTTCAGACTACTCAAAAAATTACATAAAATATAATAACCAAGAATTATTATCTATTTGTGGTTAGAGCTAACTTTTACTACATAGCTACTATGCACAGTACTGTGCTGTGCTATCTGAAACACTGAGAAGAGAAAAAATTTAACCTTCCTTTCAAATGTTGTTTGCTTTCGGGTGGAACCAATGACTTATAAAAATGATATTAAAGAAGAAATAAAATATAAATATAGAAGAGATTATAAAATAACAAAGTAGAAGCAGAAAATTAAAAGACATTATAGGACACAATTCCAAGCAGAGTTATAATTTTGAAATAATCACAAGGACACGTAGTTGCTGTCCAGCCTATTGTAATAAGGTAGGTAAGCGCTCTAGATGGAATACTATGGCTTTGAAAGAATCTGAAAGTTTGGATAGTCCCAAATATCTGTGTAAATCTTACATGGAAAAAGCTGAATCTCATCGTTTAAAAGATTCAGTGAGAAAGTACAGTATGTTTGAGGACATCTATATCATGTAAACACTTTGAGTACACTTGCTTACCTCACTGATACATATTGATGATAAGTAGATTCAGGCTGTGTTTTGAAGGTAGGGCCCAGCCCTGAGCTCCTCTCATCCCCGGAAGTTTCATGTGGTGCTTGGAATATTATTAGATCCCAGTAGCCACTTGATTGATCTGTTCTGGGATAAATTCTTAATGGCTGTTGCATAAACTTCATATGGGAAAAGGCGTTTGCTTGCTTCTTTGTTTATCTGTTTTGTTTTCCAGCTTTGTTTGCTAATAAATTGCTAGCATCTTGACAATGCCTGGTGCATGTTGGGCACTTAAATACCACCTGAATGTACAGGTCTGCTGATCTATTAACTTTACTCACAGATAATTTTTACATATTTGTGTCATATTTGCAGATAATATTAGTGGCTTAGAAATAAACATAAAATAGAAATTTAAATTTATCTGACTAAATTAATTTTGAATATTCATATTCCTCCAAAATAATGCAGCCATAAATTCTCATAATTTTTGGACCATCTTCCTATGTGATGATCATTCATAAGTATAAACCAGTGGACAGAAATATGGGTACCAAGCACAGGCTTTGTATGTCTGTTTACCAACCATAAAAGCAGAACTAATAGGAGGGAAATAGAGAAAAGAGAGATTTATTACAAAAAATTTTCATATGCAATTGTAAGAGTTGGCCAAGCAAACTTGAATTCCAGAGAGCAAGCAGGCTAGAGACTAGTGAGCACTCTGTAAGAGGAGAGTACACAGAACACCTGAGTCCATTTTCAGATCTTTCCACAATACACATCAAACCCATCCAGTAGTCTTCCTTAGATTAATTTAAAAACAACTGGTTAGAAACTTTAAGAATGTATGTAAAATCCCTTCACAGCAGCACCAGGATTAATTTGCTTGGATTATGGTGGTAAGGGGAGGATTGTGGAACATGGTTCAGCCTCCCTTCTGCCTTCCAGCACCTGCTAAAGAATGTCTCCCACAGTTCACTGTATCTGGAAACACTGGAAGTGGAAGTCCGGAGAATATAGTTCAACCTAACTAAATGAACACATCACAAAGCTGTCTCATAGTAAGCAGTAAAAGCACAAAATCAACAGTGGTAAAAGCCTTTACCTGGTCCGCTTGACTAGGCACATGAAACCCAGTAAGTTGTTCCTTTCACCCTGACTGAGAGATTGCAAACACTGGATATACGAGTATGACTGTCTTAGCCCCAAAGTACCTGCCTAATCCAGATGAGCAGACCTAAGGCCAGCTCATGCACCACTGAGTGAAGCAGAAGAACTACCCAGGCATATCACAGAGCTATCAGGTAAATAAAACATTGCTATTTAAAACCACTAGGTTTGGGAGAGACTTGTAAAATAAAGCTACTTAACATAGCTCCCATCAGACCTCTCCTTAAATATTTTTGGTCAGAAATCAAGGTGCATTCCAACTCCTCAGCCAAGCATGAAAAAGGTAAAATTATGACTGAAACAGGCACACTACAATTCTTCCCCTGGCACCAGACACACTACCATTGAACAAATTGGTCCAAGCAGGTCCCATGAGGAAGAAAGGAAAAAGACGACTTTCTATAAGCAGGTATAAGCCACTGACCTACAGAGGCCTT
Organism: Dinomys branickii; assembly: GCA_004027595.1. NCBI lineage: Eukaryota > Metazoa > Chordata > Mammalia > Rodentia > Dinomyidae > Dinomys > Dinomys branickii. The sequence goes on along the minus strand of PVLD010026038.1, from coordinate 10,344 downwards.
CAGAGCAGAGGAGAGAAGATAAACATTAAAGGTGACTAAAAGGTCATAAATCTTGGTATAATTTCAGGTAGGAGCTTATTATCGAATGACCAGCTTCAACATGTAACCTCATCTAAATCTAAAAATATTTAAGTATTAGAATTTTTTTAGCCTATAAAGGTAATTAACTCTGTTATCTCTAGACAATCAAGTTTAATTTAAATTTAATTATTTTAAGAGCTGAAATTAATATAATATCTATTAAGAAAAAAGTAGCCAAAGCATCATATTTTTGAAGAAAAAATTTAGCTAAATATTCCCATACACACAAATCATCTATCCATAGTACTTCTCTTTCTCAAAATACTTTAAATTTTCTGTCTATCTTCACAGTGTTGGAGACCACTACAAAGTGGCTCTGAGCTGGATTTAATATTAATCAATTTTGCTTTCCATGTTTACTTGTGAGTTGTCTGAAGCTTAGGCACCTTGTCTGAAGATGGGCAGTGGACTAATAGTAAGTAAACCTCTGTGAGTTCCTGGTCACCCTGAGGCCTGTATTGGCCTATGAAGTTGTGACTCCTCAAAGGACAAGGTAAGGCCACAGCTGAGAACTTTTAGCTCCAGCCCCAATTAACTACAAGAAGACTGCAGCTGCAGGCTCCACATTACTACAATAAATACCAACCTAGAGATAAGGTGGCTCTCCTGATTGACATAATTTACTACTTGGGAAAATTCTCCCAAGGTCCTGCTAGATTCCTGCATTTTCTTGAGTATCCTCCACCTTTGTCTGAAAACCAAATAAGTACAGGCTGCCCAAAGAAGTCTTTGGCTAACTCAGAGAATATCAAAGCTATACGAGAGTTAGTCCCTCCTGGAGCCCTGAAATCATTGCCATTGTCTCATTTGTTTAATCCTTCGCCAAGAACTCGCTTGGGAGATTGTAGGCCTGGTCAGCCCACAATAACTAAGGGTTATTTAACCCAATATTTCATGATATAAGATCAATAAAATGTTTCCCTATAAAATACAGTAATCACGATGACAAAAATGTACTGGATTCAACTTGGCTTTCTAATATGATTTGTATTAGTTTTTCAGATACTATATCCCATTTTTATTTTTAAAAAACTCCTAAAATAGTGTGTCATAGATAGAGCCAAAACCATTTTAGGCTATATTATGATAACTTAAAATGAAACATACTTTCCCAGATTCACTAGTGAAATGCATAGTTCTCCCTCAAATTATATGAATTTAAGTGCCAGATAAACTATATGTTAAGATGAGAGAAAGTACACTTTTAACAACAAAATTATTTTTTCTTAGTTTAATTTTTTATTTTAAAAAATTTTAAAGTACATTTTTAAAAAAACATAGTAAATAGAGAATGTGAAAGATTTTATAATGCTTGTTAGAAAAAATAAAAGAAATAACTTTCACTTCATACAGTTAAAAATGACGGGAAAAAATGACATGGGACTGCTGTTATATTTTGATAATTTTTAAAAATACACTTTTAAATATTCATTTCTGTTATCTGAAAACTCCATAAGAATTTTCTAGCTATATATTTAGGAAAAATAGAAGTAGAGTCTCCACGGACCTCAGGAAGATGCAAATACAGTCTCCATTTGGTCAATTTGTTGTGGCAGCTACATGAGTCGAATAGACTGTACAATTAAAGACAAATTTAAGTGGAAGTGGTGGTTTTATATAAAGAGTATGGGCATGGGAGGAGAGAAATCAGTAACAATAATCCAAAATGCAGTGCAAATAATAAAATTCACTAGTAAATGTACAAGAAGCTGCACATTGTTGATGTGGAAATACAAAGTGATACCCAGAAAAGCTATCTTTTCCCTGTATCATAGCTTGACTCTTATTTATTTTTTATTTTATGGAAAAAAGGTAAAAACAAAATTTTATAACAAGATGAGAAGGAAGTTACTCAGAGTACAAGATGTGGGCATAAAAAATTATCCAGTTGATATTATCACAAACCTTCCTTTCCTATGAATTGAGAGACATATAGAACATATAAAGAATTGAAAAAAATTAGACCCCCCAAATTCAAAGACCCAATCCAAAAGTAGGCATCTGAGATGAATACATATTTCTTAGATGAAGAAATACAAAAGGCAAATAAATATATGATAAAATGTTCAACATCATTAGTCACTCGAGAGATGCAAATTAAAACAACACTGAGACTCCATCTCACCTCAGAGAGAATGGCTATCATGAAGAAATCAACCAATAACAAAGGCTGGAGGAGCTGTTGGGAAAAAGAAACCCTTCTCCACTGCTGGTGGGAGTGTAGACTGGTGCAACCAATGGGGAAATCAATATAGAGATTCCTTTAAAAATTAGTGCTAGAGGGCTGGGGATATAGCTCAGTGGAATAAGCGCTTGCCTAGCAAGCACAGGGTCCTGAGTTCGATCCCCAGCACCGCAAAAAAAAAAAAAAATTTAAAAATTAGTGCTAGAGGCCCCATTCAATCCAGCTATTTCCCTTCTGGGAATCTTCCAGAAGAATTAGAAACATCATAACACTGCAATATATGTGCACCCATATTTATAGCACCATAATTTGAAATATCTAAATCTTGAAAACAACCCAAATACCTGTCAACCAAGGAATGGGTAAAAAAGATGTAGTTTTATACAATGGAGTACTACTCAGTCATACAGAAGGATCAACTGGAAACCTTTATAAAGGTTTTATACACCTTTATAAATAGATACAACTTGAGATCATATTCATTACTGAAATAATTCAGACTCACATGTGTAAACATTGTATTGTCTCCCTGGTGTGAGAAATTGAAAGAGTAAATAAGGTCTAAAATGTATGATAAATATTGTGAAATGGGAAGAAATTGTTAAAAAGGAAAGAGGAACTAGGATGGGGGAAAGGAGCAAAGAAGGAAGGGAAAAGAGAAATGCTGTTTTATAACATGGATTGACAAAGTTTCAAATCTCAACAGGAGTAAGATTTATAAAAAGTAATTTTAAAAAGGGAATTCCTGAACATTTCTGGTGGAAGCATGAGGGTACAATTTGAGGAGACAATTTACCATCATATAGTACAAGGAAATATGGGCTTTGCCTTCTACTTCACAATGCCCCTCCTGATTATTCATCAAACAAACAGACTAAAGGAAAATAAATACACCAGTGTACCACTGCATATAATACAAAGAGCGATTTTAGAGGAAATGTAATACTAAGGAGAAGGAAGTCAAGACTCAGAAGAGTGCATAGTGTGATCTCACTAAGTCAAGTTCAGGAGCTTTAACATCTAAACATGCACTCATAGGCACCAAAACTATTAACAAATCAAGGAGATAGGGAACAAGTTTCATTATACTTGCTACCCCTGGGCCCACAGAGGTTGGGGAAGGGAAATGGGTGGGCATGTGCTTTTTACAGATAATAATAAAGTTTATTAAATTGGGTGACAAATACATAAAGTTTCAATGTAATCAATTATAAATCAATCTATAGCTCTCTTTGGTGACACAATGCAAGATTTAATACAACTTGGCATTTCTTCAACCATAAAAATATATAGAAACAACATATTTTACAAGTATTAGTCTGCTTCTCAGAGTTTACCTGAGAACTGAAGGCACAAAAGTTGGTGTTTCCAGAATTCTGTCCCTGAGAAAATCCTCTTCTAACTCCTCATGTCTTTCACGCTCAAGGTTTGAGCCACCACTCGGGCTAGAGTGTTCTCCACAGCATATTTTTCCTCTCCTTCAGATTCTACTACTCAAATGGATTTAAGGCAGTTTCTCCTGCTGTCAGAGGAACAAACACCCCACACCACACGAGTAATCTAATGCCAACCTCCTGGCTCCACGCACATTCTCAAATAGCGCTCATATCTCACATCCACTTACACTGGATACACAAATCAGAATCTTGGGGATCATGTACGTATCTATCTCCCTTACCTTAGCAATCAATTTCTAAATCTTACTACTTTTATTTTCTGGACATTTGTTAAATTTGTCCTCTCTCCTCCATTCAATCCACAAGGACGTGTTAATGAGGACCCCAATTATTTCAGTGAGTATATGATTGCAACTGTATATATATTGAATATATTACTCTACAATTCCCTTTTCTCTAGCCTTCCCCATTTAAGGTCCACCCATCACACTGCTTTGAATATGATCTTCCCTCCTTAAAGCCATCTTTAGTTCCACCATACAGACAATGACAGCCATTATATGCATTTCTGCTTTTAACCCAGAGCTATCTGTTACTGTATATTCATTTGCTGTGACTCAGTTTTTTTTTCATGCTCTAAATTATGCTACAGTCACAATGAGGCCCTATTTCCTTGTGCCTGGAACCTATCTTTCTAAGCCTACTATTTACCTACTACTAGATACTACTCAAAGTTTATATTCTCTGGAAACTGATGTAGCATTCCTTTCTGCTACAATAAATCTCTGTGCCTGTTTTTATATTACATTTAATATTTCTGTTTTCTTCTTTAAGCTTTAATATCTTAAAATATAGACTGTCATTCATCTCACTGTACATAGCACAAGGCAGTTCATAGTGCATTCTTCACAAATATTAGTTTAAATGGGCTGTGGTGATAGCGAATAACTACATTTATTATCTGAGGAATGACTTCACTCTGTACAGCCCCTTGGCCCTGCAACTTAATGTTCTGCATTATCTTTGTATTCTGGGCTATTGAAAGGGAACCATTCCTCTGTATTCCAAAACAAGTATTTTAACTCCATTTGAATGGAAAATCGACTTTCTAAATGAGATCCTACTTTAGAAAACAGAGGTACCCATTGACTAGGACTGTCAATACCATGATATTTCTCATAAATAACCACTATCTTTGTCCCTGAAAAATTCTAGAATATTTAAAGCTTAATTACTTCATGCTGACTGTTCGGCAACAGGAATTAAATTTTACATTTTTTTAAGATTGTAGAAATGAAGTGAAGTTAGAATTAGTAACTTAATGGTATATATGAAAACAAATTAGAGATTGGGTTTTGAGGCTGAGGCAAGAGGACTATTGGGAATTCAAAGCCAACCAGGGCTACAAAGTGAGTTTAAGGCTAGTCTGAACTGTATAGCAAGACCTTGTCTCAAAAAGACAAAAGAAAAATGAAATCCATGTGAAAAAATCTCTGAAAAACACCAAAGAAAAGTGAAATATATAGAGAATAGGTAATACAATCTTTTTTAAGCTGGGCATGATGGCATACACCTGCAATCCCAGTACTTAGGAGGCTGAGGCAAGAGGATTTCAGTGAATTCCTGGCTACCCTGGGCTACACAGTGAGTTCAAGGCCATTCTGCACTACATAGTGATATGCTGTCTAAAAACCAAAAGAAAAAATACCATCCTTTAAAAATATAGCACGTGAAATTTCAATCAAAAAATCTCAGAACAGATGGCTACAGGTATAGCTCTATGATAGAACAGTCACCTATCACTTATCCCATCATATATGATGCCTGTCATCTGTCCAATCATATTGATGTGTATACACATGAGTATGTAGTTAGAAATCAAAAATATATACAATGCATATAAATGTATATGATATGCAAACACTAATCACAAAAATCCCAAATGTTTCATAGCACTTCATGTTATGGTTTGCACTTAGACATTGCCCTGAAATCACATACCACCATAGGTGGGAAGTTTTGAAGGTATCTGGATTAGGGTGTGTGAGTGCAGACTAAGGGTGTGATGCTGCCAGTAAGCGTGTGTGTGTGTGTGTGTGTGTGTGTGTGTGTGTGTTACATGCTGTAACGGAAAACATATTTTACTCAAAAGAAAATCCATAAGACTGAAAGTCAAAGGATGGAAAACAATCCTCCATGCAACAGGAACCCAGAAAAATCAGGGTAGCTATTATGTTTGCAGATAATGTAAACTTCAAGAAAGAGATAAAGAAGCTCACTACATACTTATTATGGGAAAACTGCAAGAGAAAGAGATAGCAGTCTAAACATTTATGCAACAAATATTGGAGCACCAAACTATATAAGACAAATCTTAACAGATATGAAAAACCAAATAATTAATAGCACTATGGTAATAGGGGACCTAAACACCCCTTTGACACAAAGAGATAGGTCAACTAGACAAAAAATTAGCAATGAAATAACAGATCTGAACCAAATATGTGAACAAATGGACTTGGTAGATCTATATAGAGTGTTCCACCCCACAACATCAGAGTACACATTTTTGTCAGCTGCACATGGGACATTCTCTAAAATAGACCATATTCTAGCCCATAGAACATACCTAACTAAATGCAAAAGAATTGAAACTATCCCATGAGTATTATCTCACCACATGCAATGAAATTGGAAATGAAAAGGAATTCCCAAAACTCCATAAACATTTGGAAATTAAATAACAACCTCCCGAATAACCAATGGGTCACAGAAGGAGTTAAAGAAATTTGAAAATATCTACAAAAAAGGAAAATGCAAATACAGCTTATGCAAATCTGTGGGATGCAATAAAAGCAGTCCTCAGAGGGAAATTTATAGCAGTGAACTTACACATAAGGAAAACAGAAAGAGAACAAATAAATAGCCTAATGCTGCTTGTCAAACTTTTAGAGAAAGAAGAACAAGTCAAGCCCAAACACTAAAGAAGGGAGATTATAAAGATCAGGGCAGAAATTAATGCAATTGAGATGAAGAAAACACTACAAAAAAAATGTATCAAAGAGTTGATTCTTTGAAAGAATAAATTGATAAACTCCTAACCAACTTTATCAAAAAGCAAAGAAAAAACTCAAATTCATGCAATGAGGAATGAAAAGGATCGTTGCAGATCCTACAGAAATTCTAAAGATCATTAATACCTACTATGAAAATCTTTATTCTCACAGGAGAGAAAACTAGGAAGAAATGGGCAGATTGCTAGATATGTACAAATTATCAAAGTTGAATCCAAAAGATACAAAATTCCTGAACAACCCTGTTATGGTTGATATGTTGTGTCAACTTGGGGAGTCCAGAAGTTTGGCTGAGTGATTCAGCAGGAAGCCAGGGTCCTTATTTGTATACATGCTGAGCCTGTAGAAGAGGAGGGCATGGAGACGGTGTGAGAGCTACACACCGCCTGGGTGGGGGTAGGCTGTTTACAGTGTAAGGGAAGGAGAGAGGCTGCTTGCCGCCATTCCTCTCTTTTGCTCTGGTTGTTTTTGCTGTGCTCCACTGCCATGAACGTTTTCCCTCTACCACGTGCCACTCTGCCTCTGAGCCAGCCAAGTATGGACTGAAACCTCCACAAACTTTAAGCTAAATAAACCTTTCCCTCCTTAACTTTGGGCGTTGGGTATTTTGTCTCAGCAATGAGAAAAAAATAACCAAAACAAACCCAATATCAATTCACGAGATTGAAAACGTGATTAAAAACTTACCAACAAAGAAAAGTTCAGGCCATGATGGATTTACGGCAGAATTCTATGCAAAACTCAGAGAAGATTTAATACCAGCACTCCTCAAACTCTTCAATGAAATTGAAAAGGAAGCAATTCTCCCTAACTCATTTCTGGAGGCAAGTATTATACCAATACCAAAACCAGAGAAAGACCCAACCAATAAAGAGAACTACATACCAATCTCCTTCATAAATATAAATGCAAAGATACTCAATAAAATATTAGCAAATAAAATGCAGCAAATCATCAAGAAAATCATACAGCATGACCAAGTTGGATTCATTCCGGGAATGCAGGGATGGCTCAATATCCCCAAATCAATTAATATAACACACCATATCAATAGAGCTAAAGATAAAAAAAAAAAGATCATCTCAATAGATACAGAAAAATGCTTTTGACATGCATTCATGGTAAAAGCCCTACATAAAATAGGAATAGATGGCCTTTACCACAATCTGCTCAAAACTATAACAAACCAGCAGCTAACATCATATTAAATGGACAAAAACTGAAAGCTTATGCTTCAAACTCAGGAATAAGACAAGGATGTCCACTGTTATCACTCCTGTTCAACATAGTTCTGGAAGCATTAGCCAGAGTAACTAGACAAGAGAGAAATAAAAGGAATAAGGATAGGATAGGAAGAAGTGAAATTAACACTATTCACAGATGAAATGATACTTTACATAGAAGACCCCAAAAACTCCACAAGACTTCATGAATTAATCAACGCATTCATCAGTGTAGCTGGATACAAAGTCAACATTCGAAAATCAATAGCATTCCTATACACAAACAACAAACAGACTGAGAGAGTAATTAAGGAAACCATACATTTCACAATAGGATCCAAGAAACTCAAATATTTAGGAATCAATCTAACAAAAGAAGTAAAAGATATATTCAATGAAAACTACAGTACTCTGCAAAAAAAGATCAAAGAGGATTTTATTAAATGGAAAAGTGTTCCTTGCTCATGCATAAGAAGAACCAACATCGTGAAAATGGCCATACTGTCAAAATTGTTGTAAAGACTCAAAGCAGTTCCCCTTAAAATACCATTAGCATATCTCACAGGTCTAGAGAAAACATTCCTAAACTTTATCTGGAACCAGAAGATCTCCAGAACTGCAATCCTGGGTGTTATGGTTGATACATTGTGTAAACTTGGGGAATCTAGAGGTTTAGCTGAGTGACTCAGCAGGAAGCCAGAGTGCTTGCTTTGTAAACATCCTGAGCCTGTGGGAATGGAGCGCATGGAGACTGTGTGAGAGCTACATGTCCCCTGGGTGGGGGTAGGTGGTTTACAATGTAGGGGAGAAAAGGAGGCTGTTTTCAGCCATTCTTCCTTTTGGCTGGTTGGTTTTGCTGTGCTCTGCTGCCCTGAACAGTTTGCCCTCTGGCATGTGCCACTCTGCCTCAGAACCAGCCAAGTATGGACTGAAACCTCCACAAACTGTAAGCTAAATAAACCTTTCCTTCCTTCATTTTGGGTATTGGGTATTTTGTCTCAGCAACGAGAGAAAAGTAACCAAAACACTGGGCAACAAAGACAAGTCAGGTGGAATCATAATTCCTGACCTGAAATCATACCACAAAGCTACTGTAGTATCAACATGATACTGGCTAAATAAAACAGATATAAGGATCAGTGGAACAGACAGGAAGAAACAGCCACAACCACAAACACATTTAGCCACCTAATCTTTGACAAAGGGGCCAAGCAAGCTTACCTGAAGAAAGATAGCCTCTTTAATAAATGGTGCTGGAAAAATCGGCTTGCCACTTGCCAAAGACTGAAAATAGACCCAAGTCTATTACCATGCAACAAGCTCAAGTCAAAATGGATCACTATCGAAAACTGGATTGAATAACCCTAAGTTATTCCAGGCTGAACAGGCCTGCAATCTCCCAAGCAAGTGGATGGACAAAGGCTTAAATAAAAAATAAGACAATGGAATGGATTTTAGGGCTCCAGGAGGGACTAATTCTCTTCTAGCTTCGATATTCTCTGAATTAAACAAAGACTTTTCTCGGTGGCCCGTAATTATTAGATTTAAAAAGAAAGGACTGCTCTGCTGTGGGCCCCGTGGCTGCTCCGCAGCGGGCCCCGCGGCTCCTCCTCTGTGGGCCCTGTGGCTGCTCGGCTGTGGGCCCCGCGGATGATCCACAGTGGGCCCCGCGGCTGCGCCACTGTGGGCCCCGTGGCTGTTCTGCTGTGGGCCCCACGGCTGCTCTGCTGTGGGCCCTGCGGATGATCCACAGTGGGCCCCGTGGCTGCTCAGCTGTGGGCCCCGTGGCTACTCCGCAGTGGGCCCCACGGCTCCTCCTCTGTGGGCCCTGCGGCTGCTCTGCTGTGGGCCCCACGGCTGCTCCGCAGTGGGCCCCGTGGATGCTCTGCAGTGGGCCCCACAGATGATCTGCAGTGGGCCCCGCGGCTGCTCCACTGTGGGCCTGCGGATGATCCACACTGGGCCCCGCAGCTTCTCTGCAGTGGGCCCTGCGGATGATCCGCAGTGGGCCCTGCAGCTGCTCTGCTGTGGGCCACACAGCTGCTCTGCTGTGGGCCCAGGTGGGCCCCACGGCTGCTCCGCTGTGGGCCCCGTGGATGATCCGCAGTGGGCCCCACGGCTGCTCCGCAGTGGGCCCCGTGGATGCTCTGCAGTGGGCCCCGCAGATGATCTGCAGTGGGCCCCGCGGCTGCTCCACTGTGGGCCTGCGGATGATCCACACTGGGCCCCGCAGCTTCTCTGCAGTGGGCCCTGCGGATGATCCGCAGTGGGCCCTGCAGCTGCTCTGCTGTGGGCCACACAGCTGCTCTGCTGTGGGCCCAGGTGGGCCCCACGGCTGCTCCGCTGTGGGCCCCATGGATGATCCGCAGTGGGCCCCACAGCTG
>PVLD010026037.1:0-22802 GCA_004027595.1 Dinomys branickii | reverse complement strand
TGCTCACAGCGGACCGCCCGGCTCCACCCTGTCGTCGTGCTATGGGTGGGGGCGGGTCCAGACCATGTGGCTCCAGCATTACCGTTCCCCACCCCTTGCAGCTGGGCAATGGGTCTCCGAAGCTGAAGCTGCGAATGCCGAAACGAGGGCGTGGGCCAGGGGTGTGCTTGGAGCGGCAACCTCCTCCCTCTCTATCTCGCCTCCCTCCAACTGCGCCATGTCAGATCTGCGATCCCCTCCTCCACAGGAGGTTCTGCTTAGACTTTCCGAGGGTTTCACTTCCTATCTCAGATCCCTCCCGAGTTCAGGATATCCACCACCCTCCTCTCTGTCCTTCACATGTTGCTATATTGCCGTGTCTGAGTGGCATTCCTCCGGGAGGTTCTCTCTCTGCTGCCTGTAGTAATTCTAATTGCTGACCTCACTTGGTGTCTGCACTCTCTCACATCTTTGTCTTCTCTGTGACTGACCTCAGCTTTGGCCATCTTGTCTCAAGTCTGGTCCCACTGGCCTCCTCATTGTCACCTTCTGACCCGTTTGACTAAAAGACAGATGACCGTCTGTCTCATCAAGGGCATTCTCCTGCAAACAGCGGACGTCTGCAAGTGAAGTAAGCCCAGGTTCTGTCTTTTTCCTACCTCTAGACTCTGGGTCCTGGAGGGATCAGGTGGACCACTGACTCTTAGCCCTGACCCAACTTCCCTTCACAGCTACCCTTTGAGGCAAAAATAAGAAACTGGCGGTGCAAGTGGGAAACAGGAAGGGAGAGACATACTTCAGCTGTACAAGAAGGCACATGTGGCAGAGCCATCAGGAAAATGGCAGAATGGGCTACCTGAGTGACATGAGAAGCCCTCTCCTCTTCATAGGGTAACTGTAAAATTGGCCTGTAAGATCTGGTTCTGTGCCAGGAGAACCAGCCAAGAACTGAATATTCTACTTTCCACAATAAGGCCAGAAGCACTAGCACGATGGGGGAATAGGAGCATTGAATTTAGGGTTTTTTAATTGGGCAGTGTTTTCTGCTTGTATTGGCACAGCAAAAATAAAAACGGCAGGCAGATCCAAAGCAATTTCTTTTTTTTTTTTTTTTTTTTTTTTGTCTTTTTGAGACACAGTCTCGCTATGCATTCAGGCTGGCCTTGAGCTCACTTTGTAGCCTAGGCTGGTCTTGAACTCGCAACGATCCTCCTGCCTCAGCCTCCTGAGTGCTGGCATTACTGCATGCGCCACCATGCCTGGCTCAAGGGAATTTCTTGAAGGAGCACTGAAATCAAGGTACAGAGCTCCAGGAATACTCAGTGAATCCCTTGCTGAATAGGCCCCCAGCAGAGTGGCCTGGTGTGGCTGCGAGTGGCTGAGCACCTGCACACGTCTCCCTACTGGACCTTGCTGTTGTCCAGTGGTGTCTCTGCCTTGCTTGGCTGCAGGTGCAGGCCACTGGCTTCCCTTAGCTGTGGCTCTCAGAACCCCACGCTGTCCATAGCACCATTTAATACTTATTCAAATAAGTTTTGAGGCCCTAAGCAATCTCCCATCTTGTGAGATGGGGCCAAATTTCAGAGCAGTCCAGTCCTGTGTTTCCTGAGTCTTCAGTTTTATCACTTGGTTCCATCGCTATGGGCCTGAGGTGAAGCAGAACATCACAGTGGAAGGGTGTGGCAGAGCAGAGCTGCTCATCACAACAGCCAAAAAGCAGAGGGGAAGGGAAAGAAGCAGAGGAATGGACCAGGGCCCAGATGTAGTGCCCAAGTTCACGTCCTTATGGTCGACTCACAGCTAGGCCTTACCTTCTGTTTCCATCACCTCCCAATGATGCCATCAAATTATGACCTCATTGGCTGGGGGGGGTGGCACATGTTTGTAATCTGAGCCCCCAGGAGGCTGAGGCAGGAGGATTACTGTAATTTCCACACCAGCCTTCATGGTTCAGTCACCTTCTAAAAGCCGCCAACCAAGCTCTAGCATGTGAGTTTTGGGGAACACCTCAAATCCAAACCTTAACTGGGAGAAGCCAAGAGATTCACCCAGACTGCAGAGCGGCTAGGTGGGTATCTAGAGGGCAGCCCCATGCAGGACAACTCTGGTGAGCACTGTGTCCTCGAGCACCCCCTGGGCGGGCCAGGGTTTGCTCAGCCTGCTCACCTCCTCCGCCCCCCTGCTTACTCTTGTTTCCTCCACCTCTGCCCATAAGTGTTCATCTCAGTATGTAAATATCCTTATCTCACTGTGCACTCTTGGAATTCCAACCCGTGACTACAGTAATTACAGGCAGGTTTCTGGTGCATCCCATGCCACACTTACCCAGCTGTTCCATCTGCACCCCGTGTATTCTTCGTCTGTTACTGAGAGTGACCCACATCTTCCTGTTCCTCACAGGGCTAGCCCTGTCCTGTGCTACGGGTCCTGTCTCAGCACGCCTATGACTCAGTTTGTCTAATGTGTTCCTTCTTATGAAATGCTTTCCAGTAGCATATACTCTAAACCCGCTGCTGCCTCTCCAATTTAAAACAAAGGTCAGTGATCCCCCCCAGCCATCTCTGTTTCCTTCCTCTACCTACAGCAACCCTACTGAACGGGTTATTCTGATTTCTCAACTCCTGTTCTTCCTTGAACTCTTATCACTTCACTTCCTTGGTCTTCATCAGCTGCTCTGGTCACTGTCTCCTGTAACCGTATTGGTAAACCTCATGACAAGTTCTTGGTCCCCATCTTGCGTGACCTATCAGCACGGTCCGGGACCCTGAGATTTTCTCCAGGAGCCCCGCCATCTGGCTTCCCCTTGGCCAGTGTCTCTTGGTCTCCTGCACTAGTCGCTTCTCTTCATCACTTGCACATGTTAGCACGCCTCAGAGTCTCCTTTGGTTCTACCCACACTCACTCTTAACAGCCAGCTGTAGCCTTTAAACACCATTTACATGCCCGTAGCTTGTGGTATTTTTTTTTCTCCAGCCCCCACCATTTCCCTGAATCTCCATGTGGCTTGGCATCCCCGGGTGTACTACAATATGATTCAACTCTGATTCTAACCGCCAGAGCAGCTATGGGACTCCACAAGCTAATGGGAATTATTCCTCACAGAGTAGCCCTTACTTCACACACTAGCCACCAATGGGGTCTCCAAGCCACCCGCATTTCTGACTTACGGGCTATGAATTTAGGGAGTCTCATGATCTCTCTGTTTCAGTTATTCAGTTAAATGACTGCCTTGGGAGCCCAGAGGAGGAGGATCTCAAATTCAAGCTCAGCCTGGGCAGTTTAGAAGCTTAGAGAGACCCTGTCTCAAAATTTAAAAAAAAAAAAAATTAAAAGGACTATTATGTAGCTCAGTGCAAAAGCCTTGGGTTCAATCCCCAAAACTACAAACAACAACAACAGCAAAAAAGCCACTGCCAGATCTCACTAGAGGTGCTACACTTTCTATCCCAGCACCATTTATAGGAAATGCACAAGGACAGCTTTGTGAAGTCAAAGCACATCACCCTCCCACCACTGACCAAGAAGTTCCTTTAAACTGTGGTGTCTTTCGTCTTCATTGATGATTGGTCACTGAGCCACATGACTGAACTCAACTGAACTCAATCTCTAGCCTCCCTCCTGTCTCCTGATGAGAGACTGGTCCACAGTTCCAGCCATCTACTCGCATGTTTGTCTTTCTGGAGCTGCCTCCAAACTGAAGTTACCTTATTACATAACAGAAGACCCTCCTCTCACCATCAGGAAATCCCAGGAGTATTGAAGGGGTCAGTAATACACATACTGACTAGATATATTTTTATTATATTATACCACTTAACAGCTCCACTGGAATTTAACCTGTTCTTGTATTTCCTCCCAAGCCTGCCCCTCTGTGAATCTTCTTTTTTTGTGTGAGTACAAGGAATCAAACTCAGGATGGTAACAGTACACCTACCAATCTTAATATTTCCAGGAACTTGGCCTATTACTGAAAAGCCGTTCTCTTCCTCTCATATCTCATAACTAATATGTCAGCAAATCCCATTAGCACCACCTTCAAATATGTAGAGAATCTGAGGTGGGACCAGCAGCACAGTAGCAGACAGAAGGCAGAAGCAGCAGTAAGAATAGGAGATACTGTTCTCTGAGTGGTGATGCAGAGCCAGTGATGGGCAAGTGAGGAGAACAGCACTGTGCTCTGGCCACAGACATGATGAACTGAAGCCACTAGGCGGGGCCATCATTTTGTTTCCAAGGGCAAATGGAGAACCCCAGCAACAGAACAGCCTCAGGTTATCTCACTGACAACGTTCGGGAGTGGAATGAAAGAAAAGCCACCCAGTCACAGTGGACTGTCAGCAGTTGGGAAACACACTGGGGGGGGGACTCTGCTGAGAGGGAGGAGCTGGGACCAGCTAGACTGAACAGCGGCCACCAAAAGCCAGCCTTAGCCCTAAATACTAAGGACCAGAAGTGTCCTCCTGGTCTATAATCAGTGCAGCAGCCTTGCCCGGTAGCATAAGCAGGTAAGCAGCCTTGGCCTAGGGCTACACAAGGGCACTCCTCCTACCACCAGTGTGTGAGAAGACTCAGTGATGTAGAACAGGGAAAGCCGTGCAAGATCCAGAAGGAGCCAACTATACACAGGCCTGGGAGCAGACCCAGGCTTTGCCTACCTGAGGGTGCACAGCAACTGCGAGAGCATAGTAGAGATAAGCATGGTAAGAAGAAGTGAACATCCAGAATGTTGTCAGCTTAAGACTAGTCCCAGCCCCTCATTCAGAGGCCAAGATCAGCCTCATAGCTAGAACAAATCCTACTGCAAACTTGGGGTTTCATAGCCTATTTCTGGGCTCTAACTTGGACACTAGCACAGAACTGTGGACACTAGAGGAATTTATTATTTCTCTTTGATTAGTATTCCTTTTTCTGTCTAGTTGGTTTTTTATTTTCTACCTAGGTTTCTTATCTTTATTTTTGTTTTGTTCTATTTGTCTTCTTTCTCTCTTTCCTAAACTATCTCTCTTGATTTTATGATATTTTCAAGTGAATGAACTTTGTGTCTTCACTTTTTGGTTCACTTCAATATTGTTTTTCTTTCTCTTTCATGCTCTTCTCCAGTTTCCCAAAACTTAGATGATAATCTTTTGCCCTCAGGCCTTGCTTCTACTGTATTTGTCCTCATACATCTCTTTGTTCCCTCTTTCACCCTCTCCCAAAAGGGTAAAATCATTCTGCTAAGGGGAAACTCATTGCATACAAGTTCCTGGTATATGCTGGACTTATATAACTGTAGAACTTGCTTCTGTGGTTAAAGGTACCAAATTAATAGTTCCCACATTTTTGTCAGTAGGTAGGCTATGCTCAATGCTATTGTTATGGCTAACTATACTACTTTAGCCAGGATGTCATACCTGATGTAATAAATTTTCCTTCCTTGTATGACAATACTGTGATTGTCTGGGTCATAACCATCACCACAGTCCAGTACAAGAGGAGTGGGTGCTGAGCTAAGTAGATAGCAACTCCTCATCCTTCATAAATTGGGAAGGTGGGTTCTTGTGATAGACAAAAGACCAAGAACAATCTATACCTAGAAGATATCCCTGAGGAATAGACATTTCCTAGGGAAACCATGATACTAGAGATAAAGTTATCTACCATAAGAAATCTGTAAGCATCAACACAGAAAGTGAAATAAAATAAAAAATAGAAAATGACAAGATGCAAAAGCAAAATGCAACTCCAGGCCTACAGCCCACCCAGGACAAGTCCAGAGCACAGTGAGATAGAGGAAATCAGAAGCCAATCAATGAAACTTTCTGAATGATAACAGCAAAAGCGAAAAAAGAAAATGAATGAGGCTATAGAAAAAATAATCTCTCAGGTAATAAAAAATGATGATCAAAATGAAAGACATTACAGTAGACACAGATTTAAAAAAAGAAACAGAGGAGCGTAGGAAATGTTGGAAACCATGCATGCCCAACGTAGGAAAGAAATTGAATCCATGAATCAGAGCCAAACAGATATCCAGGAGATAAAAAGGAGATTAAAAGTTCCATCAAAAGTATATGCAAAAGATTGAATGAAGGCAAGGACAGAATATCAGATCTAGAAGACAGGATTGCAGTAAGCCACTACGAAAAGAAAGATATCTTGAAAATAGAAATGGGCCATGAAAAATCAATCCAATAGCTGTAACACCAAGCAAAGAACAACAACATAAGATCGAATGGAGTCAAAAAGAAAGCAGAAATAGCACAAACACCATAAAAAATTCTTCACAGAAGTAATGGCAGAAAACCTCCCAAACATGGATACAGAATTGGACATACAAATAAATGAAGCACATAGAAGTCCAAATATCCATGATCAAAATAAATCCATACCAAGGCATATAATAATCAAGATTCCAGAAATTCAGAAAAAGACTACTAAAAATGGTTAGAGAAAAGGAACAAATCACTTATAAAGTCAACAGTCAAAAATCAATAGCATTCCTATACACAAACAATAACCTCAGTGAGAAATTAGGGAAACCATACCTTTTACAATAGCATCCAAAAAAATTGATATACTGGGCTGGGGATATAGCTCAGGGCCCAAGCACCTGCCTGGCAAGTGGAGGTCCTCAGTTCGATTCTTGATACAAAAAAAAAAAAGAAAAAAACTCAGAAATCAATCTAACAAAAGAAGTAAAAGATCTATACATTGAAAATTACAGTACTCTGAAAAAGGAGACCAAAGAGAGTATCAGAAAATGGAAACTATTCCCTGTCCATGGGTAGGAAGAACCATCATAGTGAAAATGGCCATACTCCCAAAACTGTTTTATAGATTTAATGCAATCTCAAACAAAATACCATTAATATAACTCACAGAATTAGAGAAAACATTCCTAAAATTCATTCGGAACTAAAAGAGACTTAGAATAGCAAAAACAATTCTCAGCAACAAGGGCAAGGCAGTGAGCATCACAATCCCTGATGTGAAATTATACTACAAAGCAACTCTGATAAAAACAGTATGGTACTTACTGGCAAAAAAAAAAAAAAAACCCAGACCCAAGGATCAATGGAACAGATCAGAAGACACAGATACAACTCCATACATACTCATCCACCTTATCTTTGACAAAGGGGCCAAACACTTTCACTGGAAGATAGCCTCTTTAATACATGGTGCTAGAAAAACTGGCTTTCCACATACTAAAGACCCATGTCTCTCACCATGCACTACACTAAACTAAAAATGGATCAAAGATCTAAATATTAAAAGGGAAACACTAAAATTACTGGAAGAGATGACAGGTAGAATTCTTGAAGACATTATGTAGACAAAGATTTCATGAACAAAACCCAGATTGCATGAGAAATAGTACAAAGAATCAACAACTGGGATCTCATCCCATTACGAAGCTTTTGCACTTAGAAAAAAAAAAAACACAACAACAAAATACGAAGAAGGATCCTTTGGTTCATGAGCATGATGATTGGGTGTTCATGCCATTTGCATGAGATGTGGCTCCCTCAAACCTTGTTACGACATCGGCACATTACCCGTCTGACATGACAAAAAAAATACAAAGAAAAGATGGGCATGGTGGCACATGCCTATAATCCCAGCACGGGGGTGGTTGAGGTAGGAGGATCATTGAGAGTTTGAGACCAGCCTGACTACAGAGTGAGTTCAAGCCCAGCCTGAACTGCAGATTGAGACCTTGTCTTAAAAAAAAAAAAACCAGAATGCAAAGACAACTCACAGAGTAGGAAAAAATTTTACCCAGTTGTCCCTCAGCTAAAGAACTGAAAAAAATCCAACTCCCCACATTTTAAAACCCAATTCAGAAATGGACATCTAAGGTGAATACACACTTTTCAAATGGAGAAATACCAATAGCAAGTAAATATATGAAAAAAAACCTTCAACGTCACTGGTCATTCAAGAGATGCAAATTAAAACAACCCTGAGATTCCATTTCACCCCAGAAAAGAATGGCTATCATAAAAAAATCAACCAGTAACAAATGCTGGCAGGGCTATGGGGAAAAAGAACACTTCTGCACTGTTGGTGGGAGTGTCAACTGGTGCAACCACTGTGGAAATCAGTGTGGAGATTCCTTAAAAATCTAGAATTAGAGGTTACATTTGACCCAGATATTCCACTTCTGGGTATCTTCCTGGAAGAATTAAAAGCATCATACCAGAGCAATATATGCACACTCATGTTTATAGCAGCATAGTTTACAATTGATAAATCTTAGAAACAACCCAAATGCACATCAACTGAAGATTGGATAAAAAAGATACGTATTTTTATACAATGGAGTACTACTCAGCCATAAAGAAGGATGAACTTGAGACATTTCTAGGTTAATGGGTGGACCTTGAGATCATACTCTTAAATGAAATAAATTGGACATACATGCAAATAATGCATTGTCTCCCTAGTGTGAGAAACTGAGAGTAAATATGGACCAAAATGTACAATGGATATTGTGAAATAGGAAGAAATTATTCAAAAGGAAAGAGGAACTAGGGCAGGGGCAAGTGAAAGGAAGGATGGGAAATGAAAAAAAGATAAAAGGATAAATTGGAAAGAAATTTTTGTAAATAAGAGAAAGGGGGTTGAAGGGAGGGAAGAGGATTGTGAGAAAAAGAGGAATGAAGATACATCATAGACAGGTACAAATTCCCTATGATGAATATGATCATTATGTATCTAAATTGTACCAATAAACTTAATTTAAAAATTATATAGAGGCTCCAAGTACAGCAGTGCCTTGGTTCTTATTGTTAATTGATACAGGAGGCAAGACAAGTATCAAACTGTTTTGACTGGAAAGGATAGTGAGTCATCAGGCAGTTGAAACTGACAAGTATTCGCGTGAGCATGAAGCACCAAACAAACGACAAGTATCAGAACAAAATTTTTGTGTCAAAATATGTCAAGTACCAAACTGCACCAGTTTCAAAGCAGTCAAGGACGTGGTACAGCTGTGCTTCTACTCCTCCCCACAAATGCAGTCATAGTATGTGCAGTCTTTTGTGCCTAGCTGCTTTCGAGGTCCATCCTATTGTACACACACTAGTCCTTCATTCCTTTTTATGTCTGAACTGAAAACACTTCCTCTTTGTGGATAACACAGTGTTTTATTTATCCACCCACTCATTCATGAACACCTAGATTGTTTATAGTTTTTTGCTGCTTTGAATAATGTTGCTATGAATATTCATATGCAGACTTTTGTGTGGAGATGTTTTCAGTTCTGCTGGGTATGTACCTAGGAGTGATGCCGCTGGATCCTTTGGCAACTTTATTTTTAGGATTTCAAAGGATAAGCAAACTGTTTCCCACAATAGCTGCACAATATTTCATTTCTGACTGGAGTGTGCCAGGAAGTAAAGGTTCTTACAGCCTAAAAAAGTAAGGAAGATCCCAAATGAAAATATAAAAGAGCTCAGGGAAAAGAAGGAAACTTCTTCATGATTATTTCATGTTGTAGAATATTTTCATAATAATAATACTACAATAAGATAAGATAGAAAAGGATAATGCAGAATTAGGACACAACTGAGGCCCAAATCAACATCATTATAGACTCAATAAATTAGGACTAAGTAGAATGCACAACACTTAATAAGAGCATGAATGATACAGAGGAAGCCTGGAGATAATTTTAGCCAATGAAGATTAACACAACACCTGAGGAATCTAACAGATGTAGAAGACAGAGACAATCCAATATAGGTTCAAAGAACCCAGTAAATAGAAGTCATATTAAGATATATCATGCTAGAATGCACATGTAAAACTCATTTAAAAAGAAAACTTACATCTACAGAGTTAAACATAATGTAGCAGATGATCTTGATAAACATTGCTCCCCAAGACATCTCCTAAGTAAGCTCTTAAACTTAAAACATAAGGAAAAATTCTCTAGATATTTAGGCACAAAACAAAATTACCTATAAAAGAAAAATTTGCATGACTCCATATTAAAGAAACAGTAGCAAGAATATTCAAACAACAAAAAAACATTGTTACCCATTACTATCGTCAATGTGCTGCTGATGCTGTTTATATACAGAATAGGATGATGTTCTCAGACATGAATAATCTCAGGAAATACAAAACCATGATGTTAAACCAAAGCTCTTGAGAGCAAGTTTTCTGCACGATAGAAGAAGCTTCCTTCATCCTGCATTCCCACCATGCTATGCTGGGCCACCACAGACCAAGAATAGCAGCACCAAATGACCAGGGACTGAAAACCTGAAATCATGAGCCAAAATAAACCTTTCTTTGTTATAAACTGATTAACTCTGGTTTTTTTTACAGTGACAGAAAGGTGACTAATAGCCTATACCTGTTAACTCATTAAACTTATCTTGCCCTCTACCTCTTGTAATTAAATTGAGGACATCTCAGAATTTTTATTCTAAAAAAAAAAAAAAGAATTTTTATTCTATCAATACGTTGTTCTTAGAAAGAGAAAAAAAAACCTGCTTGGCAATGAAATACACAATGAATCACCACAAACTATTTAGAATGCAAAAGCAAAGAAAAAATAAAGCTAGTTGTGAACATAGACTCCATAAAATCTACCTTAGTCATGAACAACTTCTGGGTTATTGTTATGCAAAAGCTATAAACTGGGCAATATAAACATATTACAATGAATAAAAGCCTACAGAGGATGGGCAATGTGGGAGGTTGGGAAGGAGTTATAGTAATGCCCTCATCATCCAAAGAAGAAAAACAGTAATTGTTATCTGAAGTTGAAATATATAGTTTAAAAAGTGGACACTAACTTTATTTTTTATAATCTCTCATTGTTTCTTTCCCTCCTCCCTTCCTCCTGTCGACTTTTCCTTTCTTCCTTCTTTCCTGCCTTCCCTCCTTCTTTATATATTTACCTGAAAATTCAACAGTTTCTTTAGGTGTGCTTCACTTCTTAAAATCATATGCAAAGCAAATAAAAATTAAATTATACATTTTTCATTAAAAATAACACCGAGCCTGGTTCTGGCGGCCATTTCTGTAATCCCAGCACTCTGGGGGGCTGATACAGAAGGGTTGTAAGTTTGAGAACAGCCTGAGAAACTTAGAAAGACTTTATTTAAAAAAAACTAAGGGAAAAAAAACCACTACACTTTGCTCTATTGTAATAGTCTTTTTTTAAAGTGCATGTGTACAATGTGTGTGTGTCGATGTGCTATATCTAGAATTAACCATTACCTAAAGTAAATAATGTATGTGGGATAATTTTTTTCCTCTTTGCACTGCTCTACACCATTTAAATTCTTTGTTATAAAGACATCAGGTTTATACAAACAAAAGATTTACATAAGAAAATGTAACTCAGAGGCTAATACTAGGTACAGTAATAGTTTGTGAACTATTTTGAGGGCACTGTTCTATAATTTTAAATCCATCCCACAATAATTTTAAAATTTTTTTCAAGATATGATTTACAACATAAAGCTATTTATAAGTGTATATTACAGTGGTTTTAGATATATTAATATGCTGTGCAGCCATCATTCCTATATAATTCTAGAACACTTCCATTATCCCTAAAAGAAATCTGGTATCTATAAGCAGTAAATTTCAATTTCCTATTCTTCCCAACCCCTGGCAACCATTAATCCACTCTGTTCTATAGATTTTCCTATTCTGGACACTTTGCACAAATGGAATCTAACAGTGTGTGGCCTTGGTGCTTGGCCTCTTTGACCCAGCAAATGCTTTCCAGAGCCATCATGTAGTAGTGTGTATCAGAAATACATTCCTTCTCATGTCTGAATAATAGTCCCTTATATGGGTATATTACATATTGTTTATCTTTAATCGGTTCAGAGACAATTGGGTTGTTTCCACTTTTTGACTACTATGAATAAAACAAGTTTTGTGTGAATTTGTATTTTTAGTTCTTCTGGGTATATCCATAGAAGTGAAATTTCTGGATCATACTGTGATTCCATTTTTAACTTGTGGAGGAACCAGCAAAATGTTTTCCATAGTAACTACACCATTTTACATTTCTAGCAGTAATATGAAATTTCCAATCTTTTCAACTTTTCATCAACACTTACATCCTGTTACCTTCTCCTATTGTTGTTATAGTCTTCATAGTGGGTGTCAGTGGTATTTTACTGAGGTTTTGATTGACATTTCCCCATTGACAAATGATATACAGCATTTTTTGTCATGAGCTTTTTGGCCATTCACCTATTTTCTTTGGAGAAAAGTCTATGTAAATCTTTCCCACGTGTTTAAATTGGGCTGTCTTTTTTGTTGAATTGTAAATGTTCTTTACATATTCTAGAAGCTAATCCTTTATATATGATAGGAGTTACACAGCTAAGTCACAGCAGTTTAAAATTGAATGGAAAGAGAGAACATTCACTCATACACAGTATTATTACCATTTACTAACAATTCATAAATAATGCTTGGAACCCATTTTTCAAGCTGTAAAAAAACCCACTGAAATTATTATAGCTTTTGCACCCCATCTTAATTTTTATTGTCAGTAGTATCTTTATTCTTCTCCTCTCCACTCCCAACCCCAGACAGGGTTTCACTAACTTGCCCAGGATAATCTTTCTGCTTCAGCCTCCAGAGTAACTAGGACTATAGGTGTGTGTCACTATGATCTTAACTGAAGTAGATTTTTAAAGGAGGGTTGTTCTGAAAAAGAAAGTCCAGCATTTCTATAACTAACAGTTTTCTTTTGTTCCTCATAAAATTCAAGAAGATAAGAGTTTTCACATCAAAATCTAATTTTCCCCAACACATTATTAGGAAAAATGCTCAAACATACAGAAAATTTGAATGAAATGTACAGTAAACACCCATGTAGCCACTACCTAAATTCTATCATCAGAATTTAATTTTTATCAGTTGGAATTAGTATTTACCTAAACTTGTGCATGATACTAACTAAAGTATTATCTCTACTGTCATTACATAGAAGCATTGTGTTCCTACTGGTAAATCCTGTGCTTCCTAGGAGTTCTTCGCAGCAGCCAATTTCATGAGTGCATTAAACAAGCCAACACAGATCAGCTATTAGCTGGATGGAGGAGCTTGTAGAGATCTCTTCCCAGCTTAAAGAAACAAAATTTCAATCATCTGGCTTGCTACCTAAACATACCTACAGCTTTGGCTCTCAGAGCAGGGGATATCCACAGGCCTAAACTCAGGACCTTCCCATTAGCAGGAAGAGAGTAGCCACCACTTCTCTAGGATAAACGTGACCTAACAGTGACAGGGAGGAGGGGCTCACCAGCGTCTGTATCCCCTTAGTGCCAATTTCCTTAAAAGTCCTGCCCTGGATTAGTGGCAGCTGTTACCATGAATGGCACATGCCCTTGCCCCATGAGCTCTCCTACAAATTCATACAATCTGCTATATATTTCCTTTAGGATAATGAATGCTTTTAAAAGCAGAGCACAATTCTTTGAAATCTAAGAAAAACAATAGCAATCACCCAGTAGTTCCAACTACCGTATTTCATATCACAAGTATTTAATTATAATTGCTTCATTCTGGCAAAGTATCATTAGTTCTTGGCTTCTTTCTTCCCTGGAATATTTTTGGTTAAGAAAAGTATCATAATCCATAGATTAGTGAATAAAGAAAATGTGGTATGTATTTATGCACAATGGAGTACTACTCTGCCATAATGGATAAACTTGAGTCGTTTGTAGAAAAATAGATGCACCTTGAGACCACAATATTAGAAATAAATCAGACACACAAATTTAAACATTGCATGGCTTCTCTTATATGAGAAACCCTAAGTATAAATAATTTAAAGAGAAAAATAAAAGACAACAGGAAATAAAAGATAGATCTTTTGCAAATGGTAAGGGGTCTAGAAATAGAGGAAAGGAAGAAGATGGCAAGGAAAAGGTATGTACCAACTCTCAAAAATGAATATAATCATTATGTACTGCAAACATCAACTAATAAAAATATTTTTTTAGAAGAACACCTTTCCAATAGCATATCTCACAGAATTAGAGAAAACAATCCTAAAATTCATTTGGAACCAGAAAAGGTCTAGAATAGCAAAGGCATTTCCATGCAACAAAGGTAAGGCAGGGGGCACCATAATCCCTGACTTGAAATTATACTACAAGTTTACTGTGATAAAACAAAATGGTACTGGAAAAAAAAAAAAGAGACCTGAAGATCAATGGAACAGATTAGAAGGTACAAAAGCAACTCCAGACATATCCAGCCACCTTAACTTTGACAAAGGTGCCAAACACATTCACTGGAAGAAAGATAGCCTTTTTAAATAAATGGTGCTGGAAAAACTGGCTCTGCATATGCCAAAGATTAAAATTGGACTCATATCTTTCACTATGCACTAAAGTAAATTTGAAATAGATCAAAAATCTAAATATTAAAGCAGAAACATTAAATCTGCTGGAAGACAGAATAGGTAAAACTCTTGAATACACTGGTGTAAACAAACACTTTATGAATGAAACCCTGACTGCACAGGAACTGTCACAAAGAACAACTAGGATCTCATTAAAAAGCTTTTGCACAGCAAGAGAAACCACCAACAGAGTGAAAAGACAACCCACAATGTAGAGAAAAAATGTTTGCCAGCTGTTCTTCACACAAAGCATTACTATCAAGAATATATAAAGAACTCAAAAAAATCAGACCTCCAAAATTTACTCAGATCCAAAAATTTGGATTTACTAAAATCCAAAAATTCTTTACTCAATCCAAAAATTTTAATGAGATGAATATACACTTCTCAGATGAAGAAATGCAAACAGCAATATACAAAAAAAAAATCTTTAACATCACTAGTCATTCGAGAGATGCAAATTAAAACAACATTGAAATTCCACCTCACCCCAGAAAAGAATAGCTATCATCAAAAATCAACCAATAACAAATGCTGGTAGGGCTGTGGGGCAAAAGGAACACTTCTCCACTGTTGGTGGGAGTGTCGACTGGTGCAACCACTGTGGAAATCAGTATGGAGATTCCTCAAAAATCTAGGATTAGAGGTCTCATTCGACCCAGCTATTCCCCTTCTGGGTGTCTTCCTGAAAGAATTAAAAGCATAATACCACAGTGATATATGTGGACCCATGTTTATAGCAGCACAATTTGTAATAGCTAAATCTTGGAAACAGCCCAAATGCCCATCAACCAAGGAATAGATAAAAAGATGTATTTTTTTATACAATGGAGTACTGCTCAGCCATAAAGGATAAACTGGAGACTTTTATAGGTAAATGGATGCAACTTGAGACTATACTCATAAGTGAAATAAACCAGATGCACATGTGCAAACATCATATTGTCTCCCTAGTGAGAAGCTGAAAGAGTAAATAAAATCCAAAATGTAAAATAGTTGTTGTAAAAGGGGAATAAACTGTTCAAAAGGAAAGAGAAACTGGGATGGGGGACAGGACAAAAGGAGGAAAAGCAAAGCAAAAAATCCCAATATATGTACATATATATATATACATATATATATGTACATATATATATAGTTACATATATATGAAGATAGTTATACTATTAATTTTTCTTAGTTTCTTGAAAAGGTTTGTGCTGATATTGTTTAGACAATTAAATGCCAGTATGTTGTACTCTGAGTAAATAATTTAAAGATAAAAATATGCAATGTATTAATCATTGTTACTCTATTATCTTGTTTTGAAATTTTGTTTTTTCCCTTTAAAATAAAAAATATAAGGGCTGGGGATATAGCTCAGTGGAATAAGTGCTTGCCTGGCAAGCACAAGGTCCTGAGTTCAATCCCCAGTACCGCAAAAAAAAAAAAAAAAAAAAAAAAAAAATATATATATATATATATATATATATTAAAACATTTAAAAAATAAAGACCAGCATCCTAGAGCAAACTCATTTTATAAAAACAGATGGCATTTTCTGCTGGACATGCTAGTACACACCTGTAATCCCAAAACTTGGGAGGCTGAGGCAGGAGGATTGGTGGAAGTTTGAGGCCAGCCTGGGCTACATAATGAGTTCAAGGCCAGCCTGAACTATATAGCAAGACCCTGTCTCAGAAAAGAAAAGAAAGAACAGAAGGCATTTTCTCAGTGCTAAAGCTGTTTGGGACATCACTAACTGTACAATTTTGAATAGGACTGGAGTACTTGCATGGATATAAAAATAATACTTTTTAAATGGAGATTGCATTTTTAAAGTCTCAAAGTCCTCCCCTCTCACCTTTGTGAGTATATGACCATCACTGTAGATTAAGAATAAGTAAATATTTCCATAATGGTTTACACAGCAAATCTTTTAGACATAGGGGACCATATGGTTTGTGTTACAATAGTTAACGCTGTCACAATAGCACAAAAAGTAGCCACAGACAAAATGTAAGTGGGTGAGTGTGGCTCTTTTCCAATAAAACTTGTGTAACAACACTGGAATTAAGACTCTCTTAGTTATACAAAAAACAAATATCTCACACATACTCTGGCCAAGCAAGCAGAAACGTGTTAAATGTATAGATTCTGCACTCCTTTCATTCAATTTGTGCAAACACAGAATTAGGAAAGTCATAGAGTATGGGTTTCCACTATAATTTTTTTTTAATTTGTCTTTTTGAGATTGGGTCTTGCCATGCAATTCAGGCTGGGCTTGAGCTCACTTTGTAGCCCAGGCTGGTCTCAAACTCACAAGGATCCTCCTGCCTCAGCCTCCCAAGTGTTGGGATTACAGGCATGTGCCACCATGCCCAGCTTCCACTGTAATTTTAAAAGGAATATGTAAAGGTTAAAAAGAGGTTTTACAATCTGATGTCAATTCAAAATCCAGACTGCAGCTTTCTGCAGTGTGATATTAGCTAAGTTGAAGAAACTCTCTACATGTTTTTCATTGTAAAACAGGAAAAGTCTGAAGATTAAAAGAATGCGTACTACTCAACATAGTGTTCCATGAGATGTAAATGTTCAATAGATGTTAATTTAGTATCACTATTGTCATTTGTAATATTTTTATGTGTGTAGAAAGATCACCCATGACGTTGAGCGGATGTTCAAAAGTCCATTATTTCACTGATCATACATCATTCTGTAATTAGAAAAACTGCCCTGTGTGTTTATTTTAGGGACCCTACGGTTAATAATGAACAGATGGTGCCATAGTAGGGATCTGAGTGCACCAAGTGTCCAGTGCCAAGGGTAAGTATCCAATCTCTGGTACTATTGGTAAGTGCTGGAACTTTTAGGTGGTGGACCTAGCAGAAGAAGTCGGGTCACAGAGCTGCGCTTTCAAGGGGGTTTTGAGACCACAGCCCCATTCCACCTCTGTTGTCTGGCAGCCATGAAGTGGGCAGCTCCTCTGCCAGGCCCTGTTGCCATGATGTTCTCCATCACCAGTGGCCATGGGCCCCAATGATCATGGGCTGACACCTCTGAAACCATCTTTCCTCCTTGTTTATCCCCTCAGGTGTACTGTCAACAGAAACAGAAAGGTAACACAGATGCATTGCAATGTAAACCTCAAACACCATTAACCTCCTATCTGGGCACAAGGTAGGAAGGGTGGAGTGTATTTCCATGTTTGAATTACCACTGTGACTATCTTTATGTATCTCTATGTTGATGGCATATATGTGTGCATGCACACTTAAAATTTCACATTAAAGTACTTTTCAACCCTCAAGCGTGATAGGGTGGTGCACACTTGTAATCCCAGCACTCTGGGAGGCCAGAGCAGGAAGGTCACAGCTCCCAACCCAGGCAGCTCAGTGGGACAACCCCCTCAAAAAAAAAAAAAAAAGGCTGAGGATGTAACTTAGGCAAAGACCTTGGGTTCAATACCCAGCAAAGCCACAAAGGAAGCATTCAAACAAATGCAATCTTATTTTAAAGTTATTTAGTAAAGTTATTTTAAACAGGCAAGACTGCCATTCATGACAAAATTCAAAAGTTACAAAAGATTGTATGATGCAAAGACTGTTTTCTCATCTCTCCAGTCGTCGGACAGTTGCCCTCCTAAAAAGCAACCACTTCCTGAAATGCAAATACACACACATGTTGTTCAACTCTTCTATACTCTGCTCATTTAGCATATACAGGAAAATGCCCATCTCTGCGTGCAGAACTACCTTGTGCGTATTCCTCAGGGTAGCTAACCGAAGAGTGAGTCTCTAGAGACCTGTAATGTAATCGGCTCCAAGGACTGATTTTCATTCTGTTTCCACTCTGCTGGCTCTTACAAGCAGCACTGCAACACTGCCTTTCAACACTAAACCTTCATTCAGTGATTCCCTCTGCTCTTCCCTCAGCACAGCCACAACGGACTCCGCAAAACCTCCAGCTCCCGGTCTGGCCTGGCTTGCAGCAAGCGCGAAAGCAGGTGCGCCTAGCCGACGTGCTGCGTCGCGTTGCGTCGGCGAACGCACGTGTCGCGCTGACTTCCGGTGCGTGCCTCCGCGGCGGCTGTCCTACGGAGCGTGCTGCGCCGAGGTGACGCTACGGTCTGCGGCCCCCGGCCGGCGCGGTCCGGGCGCCATGGGCGGGTGAGGAGGCGGCTCCGCACGGGCGCAGCCTGGCCACCTGGCGAACAATGGGTGCTTTTAGCCGCGGGCCGTCGCCATGGCGACCACCCCGCCGGCGGGTACGCGCGCTCCCCACCGCCCCGCCGTATGGTGCGTGTGGCACTGGCAGCTGTTGTCACAACAAGGCAGGTCTTTGTCTCCGGCGATGAAAGGCATTTGGTTTCCATCGCCACCCTTTCTCTCCGCGCGACAACTTGTCTCTGCGCCTGGCTCCCAGAAGGTGGCCGTGGATGCGGACTCCGTCACCTCCCGCTGAGGCCGTTGGTGACCGCGGCTGCCTCTGCTCCAGGTCGACGAGTCGCAGTCGCTGCTTGCGGCCGGCCGGAGGACGCCCCCTTCTGCGCGTGGCGGGCCTGCGTCCTCCGGCGCGGGCTGCGCGCCCAGCGGTTGCCAGCTGGGCAGAAGAAAGGACGGCATGGTTAGGACCCACGTTGTTCTCAGAAGCGTCTCGTCTTGAATGTATTGTTATATATTTTTAAAGTCTTCTATTACCTTTGACAGTTCCTAAATATGATTTACTTTATTTTGTCTGGAAGAACTCTATAAAAGTGAAATTTTAAAAAGTAATTTTGGCTGGTGTGTGTGTGTGTGTGTGTGTGTGTGTGTGTGTGTGTGTGTTCGGGTTCTTGGGGTTTGAAGAGCGCTTACAGTCTTCCCCAGAAGTCCTAAAACCAAGAAGGATGGTGTGCGCAAGACCTGTCTGGAGATCAACAGGGTGCAGTGATGAAAGAAATAGGGATCAAGAAAAGCAGGCCGTGGAGAGATGAATGGAAAAACCTGTGTCACTAGCGTGGCGAGGGAATAAAGCTACATACATTATGTGGATAAAAACATTTCAGATTATGTGAGAACCGGGAAAATTAGTGTAAAATCAGGGACAACGATTTTCGATCTCATGGAGTCTTTCTAAGACTATTTTGTGATAGTTTAAAAATAATTACCAAATAATAAAAAACAGTTAAAATGCTCTGGAAAGGCAAAAGGAATCCAGTAAAGGAAGTTCAGCAGGTGACTGACCAGAGATAAATATTTCTACTCTTCTTGATTCCAGTTACTAGCAATTACATTTTATAAACAGGAAGCAGCCATGTCTAGCACACAGGAAACAAGTATTTACAAAGCCAAGGGGTTTTTTCCCCTCTCATAACAAGTTTCATCCACATAACTATCTAGAAAATACTGTGTTTCCGTGAAAGCCACTTTACAAGCGCTTGTCTTCCCTCTTTGAACCTTTCGTTTGATGAAAACTTCTCTAGTGATTTCACATGAGAGTCACAAAAGCAGTGTCATAGTTTGAAACTATGTTTTGATGGCTAAACCTGTTTTAGATTATTATCACTAGGTAGAAGCCGCTTTGTGTTTCTGACAGGAATATAGTGATTATATCTGTAGTGTGCTTTTCACATACTACTAGTTACAAATAGAACTATATGGAAGTGTGCTCCATGGTGCTCAGGGACATCAGAGATGCAGGCAGAGGCCAAGGGGCCCGAACTCGAAGATTCTCACCCCTGTTTTGTCTGTTATTGGTATAAGCTTTCATTTGACTAAGCTATTTCACTTAATTTTTTAAAAGGCCACTGTTATAATAGGATTTTAGAATTGGAATAATAATTCAGTCAAATCTCATGGAGAAGGCTGTGGAGAACCAACTAGATAACCTGCCCAGGATCACGTGGTCAGTGGGTGGCTGTAACCCTGTGACTGCTAGTTATTCCCACTCCCTGACCAGCACTTACTCTATTTTCTTTTTATTATGGATATGTTTTTGTATTTTCTTTGAATAAAATGAAATAAAAGCTACCTTGGGAAGACTTACTGTTTTCCCATCCGCTTTCCCTGAGCCCTTTGGTTCAGGATCTTGTTTAAAATGCTGTCTTTTCATTGGTTGTAATCATGCTGTTCGCTCTCAGTGGCTGTAGACAGCCTGCTATCTCCTATCTACTCTCCTGTCTTCCTTAAAGAGTCTCAGTTTTGGAAACTGGGTGGAAATTGTAACATGCGCAGCTAAAAACATCCCCAGCACTTCTTTGAGCTCCATTCTAAACAGCACAAGTGGGCCTTCAGGAAAAACTTGTTAAGAGGAGTTTACTCAGTTGGCTCAAGCCCATGTGCCCCTTGTCTTTCTCCTCCAGCCTGGAATGTAGTTTAATGACTGAATCATTAGCAACCACACTGTGAGCCTGAGGGTGAAAGTGCCACACTGGGAATGAGGAAATGACTGGCCAAAAACAACAACATTGAGTCCTTAGTGGAAGTTACCTTCCAGCCCTTGATTTTCTACAGTAACATGAGAGAAAAATAAATCTCTGTCAATCCAGTGTTTGGCCTTTCTCATGCACAATTGAACATAATCCTGCCTTGAGTCCTATTTAGGACAAGAACAAGATAGTTTAGAATGATATTTTTTGAACATTTACCAACTTCTGTTAGACTACATACAGCTATAAGGTTTCTAATATTACAATAATTCATTCACTTAGTCATATAATTAAACAATCTCCTCCCCATCTCTACCTCTGACTACTAGATGTCTTTTGTTCAGATGCTAAATCCATGTAGAGTGAGATCTAAAATTTCAAGTGCTGCTTTGATGTCTTTGAGTTGCACAAGGCCCAAGGCCTTACTGAGCTACCTACCGTCCCTAGACATGACGGTACTCACAGGAAAGTCTTACTGCCTGGCTAACTTCCCCTATCACCTGGACACACTGCCCCTCACACATCAGCCAAGTGGTTTCACCTTGCCATCAGCCTATAAAATTATTACAACAAGCCAATCACATGTTCTTGGAGATACCAAGGATCATCCCACCCTCTTGTTACTACCAAGCCAGTGTCCCTCAACCCTATCCTGGTTTCCCTGACCACCCTTGCCCTTCCATGGCATAGGTATGTATGTGTGTAGCCTACAGAGAATATCACAAACTGGTATTGATCCCCTCTGTCCAGGCCAGGTGCTGTGGGCTTGGCCATCTTAGACTCTAGTGTGGGAATCTCTCCTTTACCATCAGGTGAAAGAGAATGATTAAAATAGATTATGTTCAACAAACATTTATTAAGTCCTACTGAGTGTCAGACAGTACCAGCAAGGGCTAGAAGGGCAAGCGAGACATACTATGCCTGCTCCAGGATACACGTGCTATATATAGGAGGGAGCATGACAAGGACAAAAGACAACAGAAACATGCACAGTGGTTACCAGCTGTAGTGTCTGTGAGAATAGACAGAATACTTACGGTGGCAGAGGGGGAGGAAGGTGGTAGTAGATCTAGATAAGAGGGAATAGAAGATTGCCTGAGAAGGTAACTGTTAGTCACCTTTTCAGTACTGTAATAAATACTGTAATAAATTACTAGAAAGGGTTTGTTTTGGCTGTTGACGTTTCAGTCTGTGAAATTAGGCTTATAGTGAGGCCGCACATCACAGTGAGGGTGTGGCAGAGCCTCCCTCTAACACATGGGCTTTGGAGGTGAGCTGGAAGGAAGGGACAAGACTCAGCAACTCAAGCAGGTTTATTGCTAAACCTGAGAGAGGCTTCTCTGTGCGAGCAGAACAGGCTAAGAGGCCTGTTCTGTAGTGTTTTTTAGTGGGCTTTTGAGGAGGTGGATCGGAGAAACAGCAGGCTCGTGGCTTGCTGATATGTTCTCTTTGTCCTCTATAATCTGCTGACATGTCCCTAGGGCAGTGCCAATGACCTGCTGATGTGTGCTCTGTGACCTAAGTAAAATGAACCCATGTTTCTTTAATATGGTGGGTGGGCTCATTTGAAGTGGTGGTGGCTCTGCTGAGACGGCCGTCATGTAAGGAAGATACGAAGGCAGAGCAGGAATGAGCTATGTGGAAACTAGGGAAAGGGCTTAGCAACAAGAAAAGCACACTTTCTGGGTCCAGAAGCTGAAGCTCCAGCAAGGGGATATAGGAAGTTAGCAGGGGATTCAACTAGTGATACAGGAGGGGACACGGAGGTGGAAGGAGGATGAATTCCTGGCGCATCAGAGGTGGAGTCAGTGAGGTTTTCTTAGGGTTTTTTTTTTTTTTTTTAATTTTAGAAACATAAAAGTACAAAAACATATTGACAAACAGACACCCATTATCATAGAAAATAGTACAATCACAACTAATCTATAGACAAGGTGATATGGTCTCAACGGTAGTTGTTGCTTTATCCATTGATATCTTCGAATTGTAGATGTATGGACCCATATACAGACATGCAAATTTAGTCAGACAGTTGATCCTCTCAACAACAGA
>PVLD010026036.1:0-22802 GCA_004027595.1 Dinomys branickii | reverse complement strand
CTTTTGGAGACAGGGTCTCACTCTGCAGTTCAGGCTGCCCTTGAGCTCATTTTGTAGCCCAGGCTGGCCTTGAACTCACATCGATCCTCCTGCTTCAGCCTCCCCAGTGCTGGGATTACAGGCCTGTGCCACCACACCCAGCTTGCTTTTATTTTATGTATTTATTTTTGCTTTTTTTGCTGTTAAGAAAATTTTTGTCATTTTATTGCATCCTGAGGCATTGAACATCTGAACGAATCAGTATTTGGGTGGTGAGGCTGCTGCTTTCTCCTTCACTTCTTGGGGTTACCAGAGCAACTTGTCAGCGGATTAAAAATAATAAAAGCACAACCTTTTGCACTACTTAAGTCTTTCCAGGGCATGCGCCGGCACAACACAAACTCCTCCTGTCAGATGCAGCTGGTCTAGCGCCCAAAAAAAAAATAAATAAATAAAATAAAAGTGAACTCAAGGCCAACCCAAACTGCATAGTGAAACCCTGTCTCAAAAAGACAAAAACAAAACAACAACAGAAAAAAACTACAGTACTCTGAAAAAAGACATAGAAGAGGATTTCAATGCATGGAAAAATATTCCTTGCTCATGGACAGGAAGAACCAACATTGTGAAAATGGCCATACTACCAAAATTATTACACAGATTCAAGGAAATTCCCATTAAACTACCATTAGCATACCTCACAGATCTAGAGCAAACATTCCTTAAATTTATCTGGAACCCATAGAGACCCACAATAGAAAAAGCAGTCCTTGACAACAAAGACACATCAGGTGGAATCACAATCCTTGACCTGAAACTATACTACAAAGCTACTGTAATAAAATCTACATGGTACTGGCTAAAAAATAGATCAGAAGATCAATGAAACAGACTGGAAGACACAGAAACAACCACAAACACACTCGGCCACCTAATCTTTGACAAAGGGGCCAAACAAGCTCACTGGAAAAACTATAGACTCTTTAATAAATGGTGCAGGAAAAATTGGCTTGCAACCTGCCAAAGACTGAAAATAGACCCAAATCTATCACCATGCAGCAAACTAAAGTCAAAATGGATCACAGATCTCAATATTAAAACAGAAACACTACATCTATTAGAAGAGAAAGCAGGTAAAAACCTTGAAGACACAGGGTTAGGTAGAGAGTCCATGAACAAACTGCCCATAAAATACTTCAAAGAATCAATAACTGGGATCTCATCTTACTGAAAAGTTCTTGCACATCTAAAGAAATCACCAGAAGAGTAAAAACAAAACATATGAATTGGGAAAAACTTTTAGCTGACTGTCCCGTGGACAAAGTCTTCTATCTAGAACATATAAAAAATTAAAAACACATCAGCCCCTCCAAATTCAAAAATGGGCAGCTAAGATGAATACACACTGTTCTGATAAAGAAATACAAATGGCAAATAAATACATGAAAAATGTTCAACACCATTAGTCATTCAAGAAATGCAAATTAAAACAACATTGAGATTTCATCTCACCTCAGTAAGAACAGCCAGCATTAAGAGATCATCCAATAACAAATGCTGGCAAGGATGTGAAGAAATTAAGAACTCTTCTCCACTTCGGGTGGGAATGCAGACTGCTCAAACCACTGTGGAAATCAGGTGGACAGTCCTCAGCAAACTAGGCCTAGAGGTCCCATTCAACCCAGCTATTCCCTTCTGTGTATTTTCCCAGAAGATCTGAAAACATCATATCACAGCAATATATGTGCACCCATGTTTATAGCAGCACAATTTGTAATTGCTAAATAGTGGAAGCAACCCAAATGTCCATCCACTGAGAATTGAATTAAAAAATTGTGACATTTTTATATAATGGAGTATTACTCAGCTATAAAGAAAGTAAACCCGAGGCTTTTATAGGTAAATGGTCACAGCTAGAGACTGTACTCATAAGTGAAAAAAATAAGACCTGCATGTGTAAGCAGTGCATTGTCTCACTAGTGTAGAAACCTGAAAGAGTGAATTAAAACTAGGAGGTATGATAGACATTGCAAAGTGAAAGGAAAATGCTCAAAAGTGACGGGCAACTGGGGTGTGGGAAACATGAAGGAAAAGAAGGGGAAATTGTGTATGTATGCATATACAGGATGGCTAACAGTTGTACTGCTGTCTTCTATTGCTTAACTGAAAGGAATAGTTAATAGTGACTTGTTTGACAAATATGTATGTCTCTGTTTCCCTGAGAAACCACTTTGAAGACATCAATATGTAATACAACAACCATTGTTAATTTCTTACCACTTTGTCTGTAACTCTCTACTGTTTGTATTGTTCTTATGCTGTTTTGTAAATGGATGTCTGTTTCTTAATGTTTTCCTTCTTTTATTTTTAAAATAAATTTTTAAAAAAATTTTTAAATGAAAAAGAACAAGTCAACACTCAAAAATCAATAGCATCCATGTACACAAGCAACAAACAGACAGAGAAATGAGGAAAACCACACTCTTCACAATAACATCCAGAGAAACGAAATTTTAGGGATCAACCTAACAAAAGAAGTAGAAGGTCTGAATACTGAAAATTCGCCCATTATCCCAGCTGTCCTATATATACTCTCCCTTCCTTCTTTCTTTTTCTCTTTTCCTTCATCCCATATGGTTTATTGGAAGAAACAGTCAATGCTTACATTTTTTGACCAATTTTGTGTGCTTCTACCTGTAATCTGAACAATTAATTTGAAGACGACAATATGGGATATAGCAACCTGAATATATAGCAACTGACAGTGGGTGAATTCCTACTACCTTGTTTAGTGAAGCTCTGTGTCATTTCTAATGCTTTTTTATTATTTCTTATTCTCTTTAATGGTTTGGACAATCTTGCATTCTTACATCTGGTGATCTGAGCAACTTCACTGAAGATAACAGTATATAACAACCACTGTTAATTCCTAACATTTCGGTTTGAAACCTGCATCATTTTTATTGTTTTTGCATTACTTTGTTTTTGTCTACGTTGTTATTATTTTGTTATTGGTTTTTATAATCTTTAAAAGAAAATTACAACTATGGGATGGGACATTCTGAGTATTCTAAGTACCCACATCAGTATAATCTAATCTCAGGTCCCTCCGCAACCATTGGAATACTGTTGGAAAAAGCCACACAGGAGAACACCCACACTCACAAGTCCAGCCAGCATGATCTTGTTAAAATTGTACATTCATACTTTAATTTCTCATAATTTTTCAAAGTGTAATACTGGTGACACAAATGGAGAATTTTTTAATTGATTATAAATTTTCATTTTGGAAAATGAAAAGCTCCTAAAGGTGTATGATTTTGAATGATTCACAAAAATGGGACTGTAGCTAAAGTCACGAGGTGTGTACGAAACACTTAAAATTGCAAGTTTTTCTGATATTTATTTTTCTACAAGAAGGTGATAGAGCAAGTGGTAATTTAAATTTAGCTATAACTGAGAGAAGTGATTAGAATACACCAGTTTTACCTGAGTACAGGAAATACCAAAACCTCTTTGCGGACTCTTGTTTTACTTTTCTCTCTGTTTCCTTTTGTGTTAGGAAGTCCTTAGAGGTTGGGATATCATGAAACAACTTGGGTAATTATG
Source organism: Dinomys branickii (assembly GCA_004027595.1). Classification (NCBI taxonomy): domain Eukaryota; kingdom Metazoa; phylum Chordata; class Mammalia; order Rodentia; family Dinomyidae; genus Dinomys; species Dinomys branickii. The sequence continues at coordinate 19,214 of PVLD010026036.1, read as the reverse complement.
TGCTCTGTGCGTTGAGCCTGTACAGTCATATAGCTGTCAATAATGAGATAGCACCTCCAACCCTTCAGTTTGGTGAATCCAGACCCGTGAGCACCACATCTGTACCTCAGATCCCATAGTTGTCTGCATCAGGAAGCTCCTGTCTTTGCATTAATCTGAATCCAGAGGACAGAGCCTGAGCTCTCACTGGGCAGCAAGCACAGGAGGATCCTTTGGTGTTTTCTTCTTGACTATGACTGCAGAGAAGAAGCATAACCCAGTAAGTGCAGAGGGACCTCATGGAGCTGGGAAGGATCCTTGAAAATACAGTTTCCTTAGCATAAAGACAAGAAGACAGTTTCAGTAGACAGATGGGAAAGTACAAATATGAAAAACACCAGTTATGAGAAACAGAAATTATGTTTTTGTAGTGCGGAAAAAGAATTACTGTTTCAAATTTTCTTTCTACAAATGCTGTTTCTGCTTCCCATCAGTGTCTAAACCATAGCTGATGAAAAAGTGCCCTTCTGCAGCATTTTCTAAGCACTGTACAAGGACGGTGAAGGTGACGGTAAGGACGTGGAGGAGCAGGACAGTGAGCACAGCGTCGTGAACTAGTGCTGAGGGCTTCCCGAACTCCAGGCACCGACTCTGTGTTCTATGCAGCTCATTTTCTTTCTTTGGTTTTGACTTCCATCGTTATGGTGCTCACATTGTTATTCCACATAGAAAATGGACCTGTTGTTTTAATTACATCCACAGCAGGTTGTTAGGTATTAAAATGTTAAGCCACATTTAAACTGATCTATCTGATTACAGACACAGTGTACCAAATGAGGATTAGTCCTGGCAGGTTTTTCCCATTAACCACAGAAGTGGCCAATTCCCTTTCCTGTCCCTTGGGGAAGAGAGTCCTTGTCCACTGCCCCGGTCCTTTGCAGAGGTTGCTGGGAGATCACAGACTAGAGCACCGTGAGGCACCAGCTGCATCTGTCATAGGAAAGACTGTTGGAGATCACAGACAAGCATCTCAGAAAGAATATAACTTACACGATGCAAAGTGTTACATAGATTATCTGTTGAAAATCAGAGAAGTATCTCAATAGTTGTTTTTATATAGATCTTTCGCTTGTATGATAGGAAAAGAAATACAGGTGTTTTCAAATGATTGTCATCCTAATAAACTAATGTACTCTCTCAGTATAATTCAGCCCTTATTTCTCTGATGCCACTCTGCAAGATATTTGTGGAGCTTCCTGTATCCTTCTATGTGCCTGAAATTATTTCACATAGTCTCAGATGGAGGTATGTCAAGTCTTGGTTTCATTCCATTCAGGAAAAGAAGGAACTAAACGTACCTGAAACACCCCCATGGTTGACTTTTGAGCCTCTGTTTAACTGTTTCTGTGGGTTGGGAAACAATGAAAAATTTTAGTGCGTTGGACAGCATCTTTCAATTTAATTTTTAATCCTTTTAACTCATTGTTTCTTGAAACTTATTGTCTCTTGATGCAGGGCAGGTTTTTAATATCTCTGAGGCAGCAGTATTGATTTCTCTCTAAAACAGATGCACTAAGGATTATATATACAAGAGTGTTGCATATGGGATGAATGTCTACAACATTAGAGCAAAATACAATTTAGTTTTCATTAATATTAATCATAAAAATAATCTTCATGTAAATTATATCCTGTGGCCTGAAATAGTGAAGTCTTCACTATTTCTGTATCAGGATATTTTTGTCTTTGTGTAATTATGTGCATATATCTGGAGAGGAACGAGGTGCTACCCTTTACATCTGACTCCCAAGAACCTATATGTTGTTTGGACCAGAGGAAGCATCAGAAATAAAACCTTTGTTGCACATTATAATGATTCTTCCTTGAGTCACAATAATCCTCATTAGCATGACATAAACATGCTTGGTAAGTTCCTGTGTGCACATCTGTTCCTTCCTTGAATACCCCACAGGTGTAGAGACTATAGAGATAGCTCTTGTCTGTGTCTGTGTCACAGACACATGGGCCAAATAATCCATTTATTTGCATCTATATTCGTGATTCAGGAACACAGCAGAGATATGTACGGTGAAATGTACGGTTAAAAAGGCACAAAGAGAAGGGAGCAGGTGAGTTTATGGCTCAGGCCGACAGGCGTACAGAGCTTCATATCACTCCAGTCCTTGTGCCATTTGAATGCAGTTAGCTCTCTCAGTAGCTTCCTCTTCAGATAAGAAAGGAACTCCTTATTCTAAAACCAAAAATTTACAATAACTGCATACTTTATTTCCAAACAGTCTTTAGTTGCTACGGATGGGGAGATGGGTGATATTCTCCACATTTTCCTTAAGTAGTATCAGCACACTGAGGAGATATATATTCACCTATAGTCTGCATATGGTCAGGTCAATGATGCAGGACTAAGGGGTCATTTCCTGAGTCCCCTCCCAGGAAGCAGTGTCCTCCATGGCAAAATGTCTATGTTATCCTCTATATGAGGGTGAAATTTCTTTGTGTCTTATCTTAACAAGATCATTGCTGGACAGACTACAGGGACATTTTGAAGATATCTCAAGAATAAGCAGATGTAAGTGGTAATGACTGACATTTTTGGAAATTTTTACATGTATTATCTGTTGGAAATCAGAGAAGTATCTCCTGACAATATTGTGACATAGATTTTCACTTGTACGATAGGGAAAGCAGCACAAGAATCTTTAAAAGATTGTAATTCTAGTAAACTTACAACTGAAATAAAGCATCTCCTTATAGCTGAATAGTATCCCATTCTATAAAAATACCACATCTTTTTTATCCATTCCTCGCGTGATGGGCATTTAGGTTGCTTCAAACTGTGCTATTAGAAGACTTAGCTATTACAAACTGTGCTGCTACAAGCACGGGTGCACATACATCACTGTGTTATGATGCTTTCAGTTCTTCTGGGAAAATATCCAGAAGGGGAATCGCTGGGCCAAACAAGACCTCAAAGCCTAGCTTTTGAGGCATTGCCGCACTAATTTCCACAGTGGTTGTACCAGTTTACACTCCCACCAACAGTGGAGAAGGGTTCCACAGCCCCGCTAGCATTTGTTATTGGTTGGTTATTTTTTAATGATAGCCACTCTTTCTGAGGTGAGATGGAATCTCAGTATTGCTTTAATTTGAATTTCTCAAATAACCAATGATGTTGAACATTTTTCATATATTTATTCATCATTTGTGCTACTCAACTACACAGAAAGATAAACATGAGGCTATTATAGGTAAATGGATGCAACTAGAGACCATACTCATAAGCGAAATAAATCAGTCTCACATGTATATACATCACATTGTCTCCCTAGTGTATGAAACTGAAAGGGTAAACAAGATCCAAAGGGTACAATAGATATTGTGGACGGGAAAGAAACTGCTCAAAAAGAAAGAACAATTAGTATGGGGCAAAGGAGAAAAGAAGGATGGGGGAAAAAAAAAATATATATATATATACACACACACACAAGATAGCTAAGATAATTGTACTACTAATTTCTACTAGGTCATTGACACTAACAGTGTTTACATTGTTTGATCAATTTTACATGCTTATATCTGGTAATCTGAGCAACTACTTTGAAGATAAAAACATGCAATATAATAACCGTTGTTAATTTCCTAACATCTTGTTTTGAAATTCTGTATCATCTTTTATTTTTTTTCTTTTTTCTCTTTAAAAATAAATAATTTAATTTCATTTTTAAAATGAGAAATCTCCAGGTTATTGTTTGCATTATTAGGAAACTTAAAATCCTTTTTATATGTAGCCGACTCACTTTCAAGGGCAATAAGTTTGTGTTGTACATGATTTACCTGAGCTTCCAGTAATTTTAAGTAAGTTTGAAAGAAAACTCAAGAAAAAATCAATGTGGATCTAAAAACCTTGACAGGAAAATCTGTACATGAAATTCATGACAACAGACTTCTTTGAGGACTGTTTTACAAGAGAATGGAATTATAGAGAGATGCTGACTCAAATTTTATAGTTAATTTTCCAGTCTCTTGGAGGGAACTCAAGAATAAGTAGATGTAAGTGGTAATGACTGACATTTTTGGGAAAATGCAAAATTTTATGTGTTATGTAAACATTCATACATCAGCATGTGGAGTGGTGGTATGATTGGAGCATTTTTTGAATGAAAGAAAATATTCTAAGACAGTGATTCCAAACCTGGTGTAAGAAATTTTTTTAAAAAGCTCAAAATCTGTTTAAAGTGATTGGTCTGAGTCTAAAGTCTCTGGGTATTTAAAAAGGTCATCTGCCTGTCTGTCTCTCAATCATCTATCCACCTATGGATTAATGGTGACGCAAATTAGATGTTTTCAAAATACTTTCATTCAGCAACCATATAAGGTAGTGAATGTCACCCCATTTTATAGATGGGGGGAATTTCTTTACTTATAACTATGTTTACAGTATTTTTATGTACTTTTCCTTTTGTATGTGAGGTTTCAGGTGTGCAACATAATTTTGGGTAGTTCTTTCTGCAATTTCCCAACTGTGGCATGATGTAATGAAAAAATTGTCCAAATTTCCCTCACGTGGCTGAAATAAGCGAAATACAAATCATATATCAGGAAAAATTGATGTGAAAATCTGCCAGTCAAAATTATCAAGGCTTAAAATGAGTCTGAGCTTTGGGCTTTTCATGATTTCTAATGTTTTGCACTGGATTTTAGAGGGTTTAGTGGGACAATGAAGCATATTACCATGCTACTGTAGAACACAGAATTTTTAAAAAGAGCAAAGAGATATACATAGTAAATATTTTAGTGGTATTTTATGGAGTGTTTAAAATCAACTTGTATAAAATTTAAAACACCAGATGTGCTGCTTATAACTGTTTTAGCCATTGACAGATAAAGGACACACTCATGCCACATTCATAGTCATTATGTTATAAGATTGTGTACATATTTTGGAATGTGCTCTATAGAAATTTGTGCTCACCATAGGAAAATAAGAATTCACATTTTAAATAATTTGTACGTAACAAAGCCTGAGTAAGTTCTTACATACAGGAAAGATGAAAATAAGCAAACCAAAGAATGTGGAAAGATTCCTGGGATATAACTGGTTCAATACCACGCATTTTGATTATGAATTATTAACAAATTTAATACTCAGATCATGCATTCCTAGATGTTACAGTGATTACAGACATCCTAGGTCAAAAGAAATTGTCCACTTTTCAGAAAATAAAATAAGGTGCACTTAAAAGTTTATTCATTTTCTTCCAATAGAATCGTGCTCCTTTTATTTATTTATAATTTAAGTATTTTAAATAAAGTTCATTAGTACAATCTAGATATGCATAAGGACCACATTCATCCCAGAGAATTTTTACCTGCACATGATATATCTTGATTCTTCTTTTCTGATTTTTAGAAATAGCTTTGCATATTTTACTTGAGTAATAGTATTCTGAACTCAAAGGCTCTAACATTGCCACTAGCATGTCTGTAATATGGAAGAGCACAGAGGGAGGTGGACGATGCGTAACCCAGTTATGAAGACTTCAGAGAATTGGGTTTATCATATGGATCAACATGTTTTAGGGTTTAAATTTTTCATGTGGGGATACTTAGCTTGTGAGTACTTGAATTTACAACATACAAAGAGTTTTGTATGCTATTTATTCATTTCGTTTCTCTAACTAATTTTTGAAAAGGTAATCAAGCACTATGGAAACACATAATCTAACTTACATCTCAGAACTGTATCTCATGGGCTTCTCAGAGGACCCAGACCTGCAGCTTGCCCTCTTTGGACTCTTCCTGTCCATGTACCTGGTCACAGCGCTGCGGAACCTGCTCATCATCCTGGCCGTCAGCTCTGACTTCTGCCTGCACACTCCCATGTACTTCTTCCTCTCCAACCTCTCCATTGTTGATATCTCTTTGACTTCTACTATGGTCCCAAAGATGATTATGGACATCCTAACTCACAGGAGAGTCATCTCCTATGTGGGCTGCCTCACGCAGATGTCTTTTTTCATCATTTTTGGATGTCTAGATGACATGCTTCTGAATGTGATGGCCTATGACCGGTTTGTGGCCATCTGTCACCCTCTGCGGTATGCAGTCATTATGAATCCTCGTCTCTGTGTCTTACTACTTTTGCTGTGTGTCTTTATTAGCCTTTTGGACTCACTGCTGCACAGTTCAATTGCTTTGCAATTTACTTGCTTCAAAGCTGTGGAAATTGCTAATTTCTTCTGCCATCCTACTCAACTCCTTAGCCTGTCATGTTCTGATACCTTGATCACAACCCTGGTCACATATTTTGTTGGTGTCATATTAGGCTTTTTTCCCATTTTAGGGATCCTTTTCTCTTACTGTAAAATTGTTTCCGCCATTCTAAAAATGCCATCATCCAGGGGAAGGTACAAAGCCTTCTCCACCTGCAGTTCTCACCTGTCAGTTGTTTGCTTATTTTATGGAAGTGGTATTGGAGTGTATCTTGCTTCATCTGTGTCATATTCTCCCAACAAGGGCATGGTGGCCTCACTGATGTACACTGTGGTCACCCCTATGCTGAATCCCTTCATCTACAGCCTGAGGAACAGGGACATCAGTAACACCCTGAAGAGGCTCCACAGTTGGGGAGTCTAAGCTCAAGTTGTTTGGCATCCATTAGAGATGTAGTTTTGAAAATTTGGTAAAATTGAATGCCACAAACTCACATGTAAACATTATCTTATTGGTCATATGATCTCAGAAGACTAATGTCTTCCATTTCTTCTCTGATTCATGTGAGATTCGTGGCTGATTGAGAATTGGTGGAATTTAGATTTTATTCATACAGCTGAAAAGTTTCAGTTGGGGAGATGAAAGATGGGTAAAAGTTTTGTTTGTACAAAAATGACAATGTAATTGATATTACCATATAAATCTGGTTAAATTATACATTTAGTTATACATATGAACAATGGAAATAAAAAGTTGAGAACCTTTTTGGACAGCATCTTGCTATGTATCTCGGGCCAGCTTTGAACTCACTGGGTAGCCCAGGCTGACCTTTAGTGCAAGTGGACTCCCCCACCTACTCCTGAGTGCTAAGATGGCGAGTGTTCACTGCCATGCCAGCCAGGCTCAGGATATTTTATAAAAGGAAATAATTAACAAAATGAGAAGTCCACCTGAAATTCCTCCTGAGCAGACATGAGCCTCACTCCTTTTGTGAACATTCATTTTCTCATTTTTCATCAAATTCCATTAAATTTCAGGAGTCCTTAAAATTTGGTCAACATGGCCCAACTTGGGTATTTTTTAACTGTGCATTAAGTTATCAAGCTCATATAATAGTACATAGCCTTGCAGTTCCCCCAGACTTTAATTGTGATTATCCCTGTTGAGTTGTAAACAGTGCTCTCTCCTTCTTCATGGCATCATTAAAAGAAAGTCCAGGTCTGTCACTGTTATGCCTCTGTTGCCCTAGAGCTTTCACTGAGCTTCAGCCAGGTTACGGGTGTGAGCGTCATAGTTTTGACACAACCCAGTGAGACGTAGCTTTATTCAGTGAGAATGGGGAGTGTGTATGGAAAAAATTATTATGATGACCATTGTTTCCCATCAAGAACACACACATGAAAGCATGGGAAGTGAGGTGGGCTGATAGGATCGTCCACAATTTTAGCCATGAGCGCTTCGAAGTTTATACTTGTTTGTCATGGAGAAGCCAAAGATCTCAAAGTTTTCCCTCACTCTCACACTAGCAGCTTCTTGTAGACCTCTACTCCACGGTAGTACGTCTTGGGTGTCTGGAGAATCTCTGCTCACCACCTCAGAAAGGATTATGAATATAATGATGAGTGCGATCACAGCAGTATAAACCAACATTGAGAAATTTGTGAGTGGCAGCATGTGAGTTACGTGTTTATGTAAATTGCTTCATTTTATCTCACAATTTTTAAGTTTTTTATATCATTATATTTAAAGGTTTTAAAAGAGCACAGTATTTTTGTGCAACTACAGTTCTTGGGTAGAAAACAGAGAAGATGTGAATGCACAGGACTGTCTGATGACACACCTAGGGCATCTTGCCAGGCGAACCCAGTACACAGTTCCTTTGGTAACTCAAGGACCCATCTCTCTTCCCTATCTCTCCAGTAAGAGTCCCCTTTCTCGTTGTGTTTTACTCTTTGGTGTTCTAGGTAGGTCCTAGGAGAACTGAGGGGTAATACCTGCTGCATTCACTGCAGGGAGGATTTCTGAAATCAGAGACAAAGATCAAAGATAGAAAGGTTCCACAATAGTTGGTACTTTTTCATTTTTTGCACTCCAGGCCTTTCTGAAAGCTGTCCATGGTCTACTGCAATCTTTTATTCATTATTCTCAGTCTCAACAGGAGAAATCAACTTTGAGTTCATTCTTTCTCAAGGAAACTGGAAATACTTTAAAGTTCCTCAGACAAAAGTGTGATTTAGAACTCTGAACCTCGGCTGCACACATTCCAATGTTTAGGAAAAAAGAAAACCATTAGTGAATAAAATGCATGGATTGACAGTTTAATTTTAGTTTTTCTTGGTTTGTTTTTGGTTTTTTGTTTTTTCTTTTTGTCTTTTTGAGACAGGTCTCGCTTTGCAGTTCAGGCTGGCCTTGAGCTCACTTTGTAGCCCAGGCTGGTCTCGAACTCGCGACGAACCTCCTGCCTCAGTCTCCTGAGTGCTGGGATTACAAGCGTGCGCCACCATGCATGGCTTGACAGTTTAATTTTGAATCCTGTCTCCATTGCTTTATTTCTGTACATATGACAGGTTGTTTCTATCTCTGAAACTCAGCATTGACCTTGAAGTTAATTTCTAGTGTGCACAACTGTATCAAGTATCAATTAAAGAGATAATGAGTGTGCTCCTCTTGTTCTTAATAGGTTGCCATTCAAATATTATCAATAGAACTAATTGGAAAAGACTCCATTTCATTCCTTTCTAAGAAAAGACCTGGAATCTGAGGTTGTCATTTTAATTTTTCTATAGTGGGACATTTTGGTGTTACCTTTGTATAACCACATGCTGTAGCAAGCTTCAGTTGGTCTCTCCTTGTACCCCAGAGAGAAACGCCGGTGGGTATGAGAAAAAGACAAGAGGCAAGAGCCGGGGTCAGGTGGAGCTACCTCTTGCCCGGTGAGCAAGAGAACTGCCTCAAAAGAGTAGAGCGTTTATTTATAACCTCCAGAGCAGTTGGTTAATTTCTGCTTCCCTGCCCAGCAACCAGTCAACAAAGTTACATTGGCTTTTTTACTCGAGGAGCTCCTGTGTTCTCAGGCTGGCTTCATCCTGCATGTGTAACTATTTTCCAACTTCAGCGGCTCCCAACAATATGCAAGTATTTGGAAAAGATTAAATGACTTTCTTTCATTTATGATTCCTCAGATACTATCTCATTTCTGGTACATAGGAGAAGTTAAAAAACAAAACCATTGTTAAACACTGACTAGATGCTTCCTGGCTCACAAGAAGAGAGCATAATCACAATGGATTCCACTAACGTTGCTTTCTGAACTTCCTTCCTGCTTAGCAATGTCCCAAAGAACTACAGACCAGATAGAACAGCCCTCGTTTGTGTCTGTATTATGGACACAGGACCCTTGTATCTTCATTTAACAGTGGCTATTGCATTTAATTTTTCAAAGGTCATATCAAAGATCTTCATAGGTATAGAAACAATAAGTATTCACAAAGAGAAAGTTGTAATACTATGAATAGGCCTGAGGTGTATTTTAGTATTTTGTATCATTTCACACCCCAGTGCCTGTTCACAATTTTATGCCATCAATAAACTTGCTATTTCTATAGTGATATCATGCTTTACTAGAAACAGAAAATTTGTAGTACCTAACTTTCTTTGGGTATTGCATGATGTTTTGTGGAGATGGATGACACTACCTGTATTTCTATCAAGCCGAAAGAACACAAGAATTTGGGGACATTTACAAATACTGTGGTTGTGCAGCAGACGGATGCAGGGCCACACAGTGTACAATTGCTTAAAAAGAAAGAACACCTAGGAGAGGGCAAAGGAGAAAAGAAAGAAGGGGAAAGAAAATATACATATACAAAAGATAGATACTATACTTACACTACTGGCTTATTTTATTTCATTAAAAAAGTGATCTGTGCGTTTATTGTTTGATCAATATAACTTTGTAATCTGAGGACCTACTTTGAAGGTAACAATATGCAGTATATTAACCATTTTAATCTCCTTTTGTGTTCCTTTTAAATTCTGTATTATTGTGTTTTTTCTCTTTAAAATAAAAAAGAATTACAGAAATAAGTTCGAGACTTGTTTAGATGCTTACATGTTATGGAGCAGGGTATTACTCCCCATATTTCCAACAGGCAGTAGTAACAAGGACAGGTGATAGATTTATACAGTGTACATGTAGTAGGAAGCCAATGGCACACATCTAAACTGCTAATTTTCTGACTCTTATTCCGTGTTGCTAATGGAGTCAAATGGAAATATGATGGAAGATCAGTCATCATGCAAGATTTATTACTAGGTAAAACTCAGAGACACTTTTGAAATATATCTTTAGAGTTATATGATATATTTGATGGAACTGATTTCATAATTTTTCTAACATTCCTAATGTTTATTGAAGAAAATGGAAGAGATTCATAGTGAAGCTGATTATACCTCATTAGCTGGGATTCAAACAACTCACACCCACATACTATCTGACAATTTTACTTGCATGATATGAAGAGAAGAAGAACTTTGAAAGGAAACTGTCATAGTAATAAAATAAGAAATTATATCATGGCCTTTTACCTGGTAAAGGAGTGTTTCAGTGAAAATGTCAGAAATAGCCACATGTTAAATCTACATGTGTATGTAAACTGGGACATTTCAGGGCAATGAGTGTTGTGTTATTGATTAGTTAAAAACTCATTAAGTAATTTTACTGTAAGGTTTTAAGGAGGTGTCCTATGAATTAATACTAAATCAATATTACGTACATTTTAGGTAAGTTTTGAGAAAGCTGTCTATAAGTATATAACATGAGGACATCAAAAGTAAAATCCCAGCTAAACTTTGACCATAGTTAACTTTGGGGATAAGCATGCAAGAAAATGAAATCATGTAAGGATAGCAATAACTAAAATTTAATAGATAATTTTAACATGATTATAAAATAATAATACCAGCTATCTATTCCAGTACATGTTAGAAAATGTACAAAAATTAATTCTCTGTCATACACAGTTACATGTTCATATTTTACTATAGATAGTGGGTATTTTGACAGCAATACTTACTTTATCAATGAAGGAAATATTCTAAAGACATGATCTTCCATTATGGTGCAACAAAGATCATTTAAGAACCTCCAGTGAAGATATTCTGAATAAATAGTTGTAATATTGAGAACACTTTACCTGGGTATTTAAGAACATACCCAGGTAAATACATTTATAAGAGAGACCAAGATCCTATATCTTTGCAATTTGGAGGTACCCTTGGTGCACTACTCTAAACTAAGTATTTATTATCCCCATTTAAAAATGAGGAGACAGCGCAGGGGTGCCCACATTACTCTCTATAATTTTCCATTTATTTTTTCCCTAATGGAGATACAGTGAGAGGTGAATATTAAATGTGTGATTCCTCTAGGTAGTTGAAGTAAAAGAACTGAAATAAAGTTACAAATTCAATAACATCCCTCTGTCAGGCAGTGCCAGGGGTCAGCTCAAGCATTTGGTACAGGTGTATGTATTTCACAGAGGGTCAATTCTACATCATATCAGACATGTGATATCAGAAAGACATCATATCAGAAATAATGTCTTATGTAAACTAACATAAGACATTATTGTTGATGCAAACTAACATACTGCAAGGGCAACAGGGACTATGGTGTCTACTACTGAGATGAGCTGTAGGTGATTTTTGGCAAGTTCTTAAGAAAACTCTTTATGGTACATATGCCTATACTGACACATAAATTTTCGGAAGAAAATCTATCCACCAAATTTATGACAGTAATTTCCTTTGGGAAAGAAGTGTTCAGATCAATGGAATCATGTAGACAAAAAGAATTCACATTTCACAGGTAATTATTCAAATCATTATGAATAGTAATTATGAAGCAAATGATACATATTTATATTTTTTAGCTGTTAATTGTTTTAACAGTAAAAACATGCAACATTAATAGACCATCTCTAAATGCCAGTATCTACTTACGGAAGTGAGTGGTTCTCAACCCTGATCTAAGAAAATGTCATGGAGGGCCAGGCATATAGCTTCACAGTGCAGTACCTGCCTGGCAAGTGTAAGGTCTTGAGTTTAATTCCTGGTACTAAAAAGAAAAGGCCAGCACCTGACGCAGCCAGGAGAAACTGGCTCAGAAAGCCCACAGACCACTGACACCGCACTTTGCATTGGAGCCCTCCCTGCATGTGCCCTGCACCACCTGAGCTATTGGATCAGGCAGTCCATGAACTGCTGACCCCGTGGTGCACATCTGGGCTTTGCATGTGCCCTGACCTCCCCAGAGTCACAGAAATAGGCACTCCACAATTGCTATCAGTACAGCCCATGCCTGGCTTCTGTGCACCCCTGAGCTTCCTGGAGATATGGAATCAGGAGGTCCGTGATCCACTGACCTTACTGTTCGTGGCTGAGTACTGAGTAGACCCCACCTACTTCCCACGTACAGAGCAGATGACCTGCAATCCTGGTGCCATTACAGTGTCTCTGCTCTCCATGTTCCTGATATATACAGGAGAAACTGGCTCAGAAAGCCCATGAACTGCTCACACCAGGGTTCATGCTTGGGCCCTCCCTGCATGTGCCCTGAACTGCCTGAGATATTAAATCAGGCAGTCCATGAACTGACACCGCAGTACACATGCACTCCATGATCACTGCCAGTGCAGCCTGCATCTGGCTCCTGTGTGTGCCCTAAGCTGCCTGGAGACACTGTATCAGGCAGGTCACAAATTGCTGACTCTACAGTTCGTGTCTAGGCTCTGCCTGTGCCCTGAAATGTCTGGGGACACAGGACCAAGTGGCCCATGATCACATCACCAGTGCAGCCCATTTCTGGGTCATATGCGTGCCTTGAGCTGCCTGGGGACACTGGAGCAGGTGGTTTGTGATCTGCAGACATTGCAGTTCAGGTCTGGGACCTGGGAGAACTAGGTACACTCCACCAACTGCTGGAAAACCCCTGAGTGGGCAGCCCATCTCAGCAACCACTGAGGGACAAGTCTGACCACCAGGATAAATATGGACACTTGCAACATTTGCTGAGCTGTCAGGGAAGACGAAGACTGGGCGCTCTGCCTCCAACATCAAAAAGGCCAAGATGAAGGACTAAAACACAACCTCAGAAATCCACCCCATCTCGAACAAGTCCGGGAGACACTGACCTAGGAGAATTTGGTAAACACACATGTGAAATTGCTGAAATTATTACAATGCAAGTAAAGAAACAACTCTATCAGGCCATAGAAGACATCATATCAGAAATAAAATCTTATGTAAAAGATGAAATGACATCATGACCAAGTGGCATTCATCCAGGAATGTAGTGATGGTTCAATATTCACAAATCAATTAATGTAATACACCATATTAATAGAGCCAAACACAAAAACCACATTATCATCTCAATAGATGCACAAAAAGTTTTTCATAAATTCCAACATACATTCATGTTAAAAACCCTAGAAAAAATAGGAATAGAGGGCCTTTACCTCAATCTGATCAAAGACATCTATGACAAACTAACCATCATCATACTAAATGGACAAAAACTGAAAGCTTTCACTTTAAAGTCAGGAACAAGACAAGGATGTCCATTGTCACCACTTCTATTCAACTTATTTCTGGAAGCATTAACCAGAGCAATTAGACAAGAGAGAGAAATAAAAGGAATACGGATAAGAAAGGAAGAAGTAAAACTATCACTATTTGCAGATCACATGATATTTTACATGGAGGACCCCCAAAACTTCACAAGATGACTCCTGGAATTAATTGACAAATTCAGCAGAGTAGCTGAATACAAAGTCAACAGCCAAAAATCAATAGCATTCCTATACACAAACAACAGACTGAGAGAGAAATTAAGCAAAGCATACCTTTCACAATAGCACCAAGAAACTGAAATATTTAGGAATCAATCTAACAAAAGAAGTAAACGATCGAAAAGAACTTCCGGGAAGATGGTGCCCAGGTGAACGGCAGAGGGAAACTCTGCAGAGACCGATCTTCACGTGCGGGGCTGGGTCCGTGGCTGCGAAATTCCAACTGAACGTGTTGCTCTGCGCTGCCTGAGTATTAACGGGTCGGCTGGTTATGCCGGTGAGAAGAGGGCAGGCCCTGAAAGCTGGGCACCCGAGGCGATCAGCGCCGTGTGGCCGCGGCTCCGCCGAGTCCCGCATAACACCGAGTGCAATCGTGGCGGGATGGACCGGCCCATCTCCCAAACCCAAACAGGCACAGGCGGCCGCGACCAAGAATTTTTGGAGGCGGCGGAGCAGAGCAAACTCGGAGAACGCGCTCCTCAGGCAGACTGCGCTAATCCACGCAAGTGAACGGGATCCTACTCAGAGCCCCGACCCCGCTGCCAGCAGCATCCTCAGCCGGAGAGAGTCAGCGGCTTCTGCGAGAACGCCGAGGAGGTGGGGGAGCGCCAGGACCTCCTGGCGGCACGGATCTGGGAACGGGTAAGCCGAGTGAGCACCGCAACAGGATTTCTGAGTCGGGAAGAAGCACGACGCTAGGAGATACATCTGAGCAGCTTTTCTGCCTGCATGATCCCAGGGTGAGTTGACTGGGCACCCTGACTGGTTTTTGCTGAGTTGGGGAGAAACTCCGCCCAGAGAGGGTCATCTGAGCAGCACTTCTGACTGTACTGTACCCGGAACAGAAGAGCTGGCTGGGCGCCCCGAAGAGATTTTTGAGTGGGGGAGGAGTTCCACACAGGGAGGAACACCTGAGTGGCCCCCTGCCTGCAGGGTCCCTGGGACAGCGAGCTGTTTATGCGCCCCAGCCAGGTCTCGGGGTACGGAATAGCTAGGTCCACAAAGGAGCATCTGACCAGGCTTTTAAGTGCATCTCTCAGCAGAAAGCTTAGGGGACATTCTCCCAAAGAGAAGGAGTCATTGGAGCAGCCTCTGCAGCAGACCTTTGCCTGCTGAACTGCCTGTGGAATTAAGAGCTCCACATTTTGAATCTGATACCCAAAAATGGGAAAACAGAGGAACAAAACGCAGTCTCAGAACTCAACACCACGCAGAACAAGTTTTGAATGTGAAGATACAGGGGAACCAGGAAACCACATACCTTCAAGTTGTGAAACGATTGCATCTGAAACGAAACAACTCCAACAGGACATAAAAGAGTTTAAAGCAGAAATAAGCCACATACCCGCAATGGTTTCTCAGACAAAAAAGGAGCTGAAAACAATGATGGAAGAAATGTTATATTTACATAGACAAGAAATAGACAAAAGACTAGAAGAAAATAGGAAACAAAAAGAAACGTTACAAGAGCAATTCAGGAATGAATTACCAAGAATGCAACAGGTCCAAAGAGAATGCCAGGATTTGAAAAATAACGCTGAAAGCATGTAAAACCGTTTAAATGAAACCGAAGATAGAATTTCAGAACTTGAAGACAGCATGGCAGCTTATGAGCATGAAAGGAAGAATCTCGTCATATCATCAAACACACAGGAAAAGTCAATCCAACAACTGCAAGATGAGGCAAAACGTAACAATATTCGAATTATAGGAGTGTGTGAAACAGCAGGAGATCTCACAAACGATGTAAAAGGAATGTTTGATGAAATAATAGCAGAAAATTTCCCAAACAAGGCAAAAGATACTGAAGTTCAGTTAAGCGAGGCATATAGAATCCCAATGACCCATAACCCAAAGAAAAACACACACAGGCATATAATAGTCAAGATCCCGAATATCCAGCAAAAGAACACAATACTAAAAGATGCTAGAGAAATGAAACAGATCACCTATAAAGGAAAGCCCATCAGAATCACAGAAGATTTCTCAACGGAAACCATGAAAGCAAGAAGAGCTTGGAGTGAGATACTACAGATTCTGAGACAAAACAACTTCCGAACCAGACTGATGTATCCTGCAAAATTATCCCTCAAATTCAATGGAGAAATAAAATATTTCCACGACAAAGAACAACTGAAGAACTTCATGAGTGCCAAACCAGCATTCGAAAAAGCACTAAAAGATATTCTAGACAGAGAAAAAAGAGACCACAATCTCAAGAACAGCTATAAAAAGAACTCCCTAAAAAGAACAAATAATTAAACAGTCAGCAAAAGAAGGAAAACTTCAAGTAAATAACATGACTAGAATGAGCCACCATATAACCATGATAATCATTCATGTAAATGGCCTTAACTCAAAAGTCAAAAGGAAAAGATTGGAAGACTGGATTAAGGAACACAATCCAATGATATGCTGTATACAGGAAACACATTTTACTCAAAAAGAAATCCACAGGTTGAAAGTTAAAGGTTGGAAAACAATTCTCCATGCAACAGGGACCCAGAAAAAAGCAGGGGTAGCTATTATGTTTGCAAACAATGTAAACTTCAAACCAAAAACAATCAAAAGAGATAAAGAAGGCCACTATATACTAGTTAGTGGAAAGCTACAAGAGGAAGAGGTAACGATCCTAAACATTTATGCACCTAATAATGGAGAACCGAACTTTACAAGTCAAATCTTGACAGACGTAAAAAATCAAATAACTAATAACACTATTATAATAGGGGACCTAAATACCCCTCTGACGCAAAGAGACAGGTCAACCGGACAGAAACTCAGCAAAGAAATAACAGACCTGAACCAAAAGTGTGAACAGATGGATTTAGTACATGTATGCAGAGTGTTCCACCCCACAGCATCAGAATACACATTTTTCTCAGCTGGACATGGGTCTTTCTCCAAAATTGACCACATTTTAGCCCATAGAGCATATCTACCTAAATGCAAAACAATTCAAATTGTCCCATGCATATTATCGGACCACAATGCAATAAAATTGGAAATGACTGACAAAGAGAACTCCAAAAACCACATAAACACATGGAAATTAGACAACAACCTACTGAATAACCAATGGGTCACACAAGAAATTAAAGAAGAAATTAAAAATTACCTACAAATAAATGAAAACACAAGTACAACCTATCAGAATCTGTGGGATGCAATGAAAGCAGACCTCAGAGGGAAATTTATAGCAAGGAAATCATGTACAAACAATAGAAAGAAAGCAAATAAATAACATATTGATACACCTCAAACTCTTAGAAAAAGAGCAACAAACCAAACCAAGAGCCCACAGAAGGGAGGAGATTATAAAACTCAGAGAAGAAATTAATGCATTTCAAATGAAGAAAACTCTACAAATATTAGTGAATCAAAGAGTTGGTTCTTAGAAAGAGTAAACAAAATTGATAAACCCCTAGCCAACCTTATCAAAAAAAAGAAGGGAAAGATCTCAAATTCATGCAATAAGGAATGAAAAAGAGGAAGTCACTACAGATCCAAAAGAAATACAAAAGATCATTAATACCTACTTTGAAAATCTGTATTCCCATAGGATAGAAAATACAGAAGGAATGGACACATTCCTAGAAAGGTACAAATTGCCAAAATTGAATCATGAAGACAAAAAAATCCTGAACAACCCAATATCAATTAATGAGATTGAAAACGTCATTAAAAACTTACCAACAAAAAAAAGGCAAGGCCTTGATGGATTCACAGCAGAATTCCATAAAACATTTAGAGAAGATCTAATGCCAACACTCCTCAAACTCTTCAATGAAATCGAAAAGGAAGCAACTCTCCCCAACACATTTCTGGAGGCAAGTATTATAATCATACCAAAACCAGAGAGAGACCCAAACAAGAAAGAGAGCTACAGGCCAATCTCGCTATTGAACATAGATGCAAAGATACTCAACAAAATACTGGCAAATAGATTACAGCGAATCATAAGGAAAATTATACACCACGACCAGGTAGGATTCATTCCAGGAATGCAGGGATGGTTCAATATTCGCAAATCAATTAATGTAATACACTATATTAATACAGTCAAACACAAAAACCACATTATCATCTCAATAGATGCAGAGAAGGCTTTTGAT
Organism: Dinomys branickii; assembly: GCA_004027595.1. Classification (NCBI taxonomy): domain Eukaryota; kingdom Metazoa; phylum Chordata; class Mammalia; order Rodentia; family Dinomyidae; genus Dinomys; species Dinomys branickii. Next base: position 1,036 of record PVLD010026036.1, on the reverse strand, counting down.
AAAGTCCAACATACATTCATCTTAAAAACCTTAGAATAGGAATAGATGGCCTCTACCTCAATCTGATCAAAGCCATCTATAACAAACCAACAGCTAACATTATACTAAATGGACATAAACTGAAAACTTTCACTTTAAAGTCAGGAACAAGACAAGGATGTCCATTGTCACCACTCCTATTCAACTTAGTTCTGGAAGCACTAGCTAGAGCAATCAGACAAGAGAGAGAAATAAAAGGAATAAGGATAGAAAAGGGAAAAGTCAAACTATCACTATTTGAAGACGACATGATACTATACGTGGAGGACCCCAAAAACTCCACAAGAAAACTCCTGGAATTAATTGACAAATTCGGCAGCGTAGCCAGATACAAAGTCAACACCCAAAAATCAATAACATTCCTGTACACAAACAACAAACAGACTGAGAGAGAAATTGACGAGACCATACCCTTTACAATACCAACCAAGAAATTGAAATACTTAGGAATCTATCTAACAAAGAATGTGAAAGATTTATTCAGTGAAAACTACAAGACTCTGAAAAAGGAGATTGAAGAGGATTTCAATAAATGGAAAAACATACCATGCTCAAGGTTAGGAATAACTAACATTGTAAAAATGGCCATACTACCAAAACTGTTGTACAGATTCAATGCAATTCCCATCAAACTACTCTTAACATACCTCACAGAGCTAGAGAAAATATGCCTCAAATTCATCTGGAACCAGAAGAGACCCAGAATAGCAAAAGCAATCCTGGGCAGTAAGGACAAGTCAGGTGGAATCACAATCCCTGACCTGAAATTATACTACAAAGCAACTGTAATAAAATCAGCCTGGTACTGGCTAAATAACAGACCTGAGGATCAATGGAACAGACTGGAAGATGCAACCACAACGAAAAACCCACTCAGCTACCTAATACTTGACAAAGGGGTCAACCAAACCCACTGGAAAAAAGAAGGCCTGTTTAATAAATGGTGCTGGAAAAGCTGGCTTGCCTCTTGCCGAAAACTGAAAATAGACCCCAGTCT
>PVLD010026035.1:0-22802 GCA_004027595.1 Dinomys branickii | reverse complement strand
TCTGTTAATACAAAAACGATTGAGGAAATACAGAATTATAGAGAACATAGAAGGGAATTAGCTCTGGATGCTGTCCTACATAATGTTACCTTCACCTTTGTTACTCAGTTACACAGATGATGGCCCATTTGATCATTCAATTTTTCTCCTCCCTCATCTCCGTTGCCCTACCACTCAATCATTCATCTTCCCTGTGATAGTAACTGTACTCCTGGGTTTATCTCTATCCTTGGACTCTCGCCTTAGGAAGAGATATAGCTGCCTCAGACTATACTATAACATACATGGATGTATACAAGTTGCCATGGTTGGAGGTGGGAAAGCACATATGCTCACAGTGGACCGCCCGGCTCCACCCTGTCGTCGTGCTATGGGTGGGGGCGGGTCCAGTCCATGAGGTGCCCTGAGTGGGGCCCTCAGCGGAGCAGCCACCGGGCCCACTGCGGAGCAGCAGTGGAGCAGCTGCGGGGATATGTATCATTTAAATATCCTTGAAAACTGTGGCTCCAGCTAGGTGTAGTGTTGTGTGTTTTGTGGTCCTAACCCTTCAGGAAGCTGAGGCACAGGGATCGCTTGAGCCCAGGAGTTCAGGGCCAGCTTGGATAACACCCTGAGATGCCATCTCCAGACCAACAAAGCCGCTTTGGGGTAGAACAACACGTTTCAGTTGCTTAGTGACTTTGTCCTGGATTGTAGGCGGAACCACAGGCTGACCTGTTAGGTCTGATGGGGTGCTGTTTCTAGTGTTAGGTAGCGTGCCACACAGGCAGAGAGTGCCTTCACCCAACACATCTGTTTGTATATATTTAAAAAAAATGTTGTCAGTACATGTTTGTAGTATATGACTACATCTGTTGTGGGGAATTCACATGTGTCCGTAATGTCTCTTAGTTCTTTTCCCTTTCTCCATCCATGTTTTTGTTTTTTGTTTTTATTTTTGCTAGCATTAATTGTCTTTATTAATTATCCTAAACACAGCTTAACTAGCCAAGAAAACATGACGGTGAAACATCGACACTAAACCATGGGCCCATTGCTTGTTTCTAAGCATGTTTTGTCTTGTTGGTACCGGGAGTGAGACTCAGGACCTCGCCTTGTCAGGCAGGTGCAGTGCTGCCACGCTCTGTCCCTCCCTGGCCCCAAGTGCGTTTGGGTGACGTTTAGCCTGTGCTGCTGAGCCAGCTCCTTGGCCCTAAGCGTGTTTGGGTAACTTTTAGCCCTGTGGATAACTTTTAGCCTGTGCCACTGAGCTAGCTCCATGGCCCCAAGCATGTTTAGGTGAGTTTTAGCTGTAATTGTCCATGTTTGTACATGTACACAGCTGCCGTGTTCCCCGTGGGGGCTGCGCACAAGTATCACCATCTCAGTTCTACCCTGATTCCCTTCCTTCGCTGCTTGATGCTGCTGTCCCCGCCTCCAGATCTCATTCCTCTAGAGCTGCGGGCTCCAGCTGGGATCTTGTTAGCAACCCACTGCCAAGTTGGCCTTGTAGAGGGGTGCAGTGCCAGTTCCCTCTTGGGGTTGTCACAGAGCCTTGCCCTTTCATGTTTCCACGGCCCGTTGGTTATTCTTCTGTATGGTGCCTGACTCAGATGCCTGTTCGAGCTGTGTAGACCCACTTGGCCAGGGACCAGTGACAGCCCCGTGTGGTCTGGCCCACCAGCTGCTTTTGTGACTGAAGTGTCTGGGGCAGACACGCTGCCATCACGTGCCTGTGTGTGCTGCTGCTGATGTGCTGCTCTGGCTTAGCGGAGCATTTGCAACACGGCCCACGAGCTGGAAACACGTACTCCTGGCTCTTTTTGCAAAAAAATTGGTGACCTCTTTTCTGCTGCTCTGTCGCGTGGTAATAGCTTTGCTTAAGTGTAGGTAAGTGTCGGCCACTGAGCCCCATCCTGTTCTTAAATTAGTTTTAGCCCAGTAATGATGACTCTTAGAGCTTTCGGTAATGCAGATACCCACTGTGGCTTGCGTGACATGGGCTTGCCGCCTCTCTTTTAGCCCGTTGGTGTCACTTCTCAACCATCCTTGAAAGTTCCTCGGCTTTGGCTGTTGGTGATTCTTAGTGTAAGTTTGTGACCACAGCACATTCAGTTACTACTTCTTTAAAAGAAATTTTTTTTGGTACCAGGACTTGAACTCATGACCTTGTACTTGCCAGGCAGGCATTGTGCCGCTGAGCTATGTTCCCGGCCCCTCAATTACTTACTTACTTTGGTTTTTTGAGATGGGGTTTCACTGTGTAGTTCCAAGTGTCCTTGAACTCGCTTTACAGAGCGGGGTGGCGTCAGAGGTGAAGCAGTCCTTGAGCCTTGGCCCTCTGAGTGCTGGGATGACAGGCGTGTACCACCGGGCATGCGTGTGCGTGCGATTGTGATGCTGCTTGTGCTGTGGTATCTTGCATCCCTCCCTTTCTCCCCTCAGTGTATCATTGACTCTTTTTCACGTTGGTGTTCTTTTAAGCTTAATAGTTGTATAAATGCTATGCTTGCTTTTATGGACATATTGTGAACTTAGCCAGTCTATGGTTTGATTGCTTCCATTTGTTAGCAATTATGAGTGATAAAATACTATAATCAGTCAAGTGTGGGGTGCACAGTTGTAATCCCAGCACTCGGGAGGCTGAGGCAGGAGAAGGGCTGCAAGGTTGAGGCCAGCCTGGGCTACATAGTGAGTTCAAGGACAGCCTGAACTGCATAGCAAGACCCTATCTCAAAAAACCAAAACCCCAAAAAATACCATAATCATTACAGGTATTTTATGGTGGAACTAGTAAGAAAACTATTCCTAACTGTGGAATAGCTTGGTGCAAAGGTATATGTTTCAGAGTTTCTGTGGCAAGTTGTAAAATGAACCCGTAGCGGTGTCCCAGTGCGACGCAGTCCTCTGCCATGGGACACCGTGAGCCTCTCTGTTCCACAGGTGACCCGCTGCGTTTCCACGCCCACTACATCGCCCAGTGCTGGGCTCCCGAGGACCCCATCCCACTCCAGGATCTGATCTCTGCTGGCCGCCTGGGAACCAGTGTGAGAAAGACACTGCTGCTGTGTTCCCCGCAGCCCGATGGTAAGGTGGTCTACACCTCCCTGCAGTGGACCAGCCTGCAGTGAGGCCAGCCCAGCCCACGCTGGAGCTCCCCAGATGTCCTCAGCAGAGCAGCGCCGCGGAGGCCGCACCTTCCTACCTCTGTCTATGGTTAGTTCTGACCCCAGAGGCCTGAGCGCCTGTCTACATAGGCTCCTCCTGGTTGAGGCACTTACTGGTCTCCTGTGCGCATCCACGTCCAAACTGTGGGCTTCTTGAGAATGGGAGCTGGCTTTGATTTATCTCCGTTTCCTACAGGGCTCAGGTCCCAGCAGGTCTCAATAAACTTGTTGAGTACTTGTCACATCTGTGAAGACCCTGGAGCATGGACACTTTCTTCCACATGTGCAAGTGCAGGGGAGAAGCAGGAGGGTCGTCTGCTAGTGGGAGGCCACCCCAGGCTTTAGGCCTCGGTTTGCCTCTTCTCCCTGTGCTGAACTTCATTTGGAAAGATTCCTACAACATGTGTCAGTTTCTGGGTATTGTGCTGCACACCTGTAATCCTAGCGACTTGGAGAATGAGGCAGGGTGATATCAAGTTTGAGGACAGCCTGGGTAGCAGGGCCCTTGGCGAGATCTTGTCTCACAAAATGAAAAAGGGCTGGGAATGTAGGTCAGTGTGAAGGCCCTGGGTTCAGTCCTCACTACTGCAAAAACACAAAACCAAATCCAACAAACAACCTAGTACAAATGCACATTTACAGAGCAAACTTGTCCTGAGAAATTTCTGGAGCATCATCAACACTTCAGTATTTATGTGTCTATCTTAACAATACGCACTTTTGCTGGGCATGATGGCACATGCCTGTAAGCCCAGCACACGGGAGGCTGAGGCAGGAGGATCGTTGTGAGTTCAAGACCAGCCTGGTCTACAAAGTGAGCTCAAGGCCAGTCTGAACTGCAAAGTGAGACCTTGTCTCAAAAAGACCAAAAAAAAAAAAAAAAAGGCGCTTTTATTTTGCCTGACAGGTCTTGTTACTGAAATACATTTACATAGGAAAAATTCTGGGGCCAGAAGTCTCCTCTGTGGGCCTTTAGGATGTTTGTCCTTCAGTTTCTCCTTTCTTGACCTTTTCAGTAAATAACCTGTACAGAATCTCAGTTTCCTGCAAATGCATTGGTTTATAAGGGACGCTGACTCCTGCCAGACTGGCATTGCTGTGTGTTCATTGTGGCTGGCTTGCAAACATCCAGCCTCTGTTCTCTACAAGATGTTTAGAAGTCCTAGTATCTGTGTCACTGGACAGTTTCTCATGAGAAAAGATTGTGTTCAAGGTCGGCCTGGGCAACTGCACAAGTCCTGCCTGAAAAAATAGAACTAAAAGGGCTGTGCATGCAGCTCAGTGGCAGACACCTGCCTGGCATGTGTGGGGGTCTGGGTGCCATGCACAGGGCCACAGACGCAAACACAGAAACCACTGGGAGGGGTGTCCCACACCCAGCAGCCGCCTGATCCCGTGGGTGCTGCTTTGAAAATGCTGTGGAGCCAGAATTGGCTCCCACCCCACCCCTGCCTCCACTATCAGTATTGGCACAGCCAAGACATTGGCCTGCCTCGCTGGGGTTATCTCCAGGCTTCCTAACCCTTCCGCCTTTGATGCAGGCTGTTTTCAAGAGCACCAGGGCCACTCTCTGTTCCGATGCCCTGCGGACCCAGCTCGGGTGGCAGCCACGGCCTGTGCTGCAAGCTCCTCGCTACCTCAGTGCCCTCGTGCTCAGCCCCCCCTTACCTCGGTCCCCTCGTGCCCAGCCCCCCACACTCACTTCCTTGTCTTCCTCTGACTCACACCGTGCTGTGCCTTTGGCTCCGTGAGGCCTTCCGTGGTGACCCAAGGTGAAATTTAACACTTGGGCTGGGGGGTGTAGCTCAGTGGCACAGGGCCTGCCTGGCAAGCATGAGGTCGTGAATTCAATTCCTGGTACAAAAAAAAAAAAAAAATTGAGCACTCTTTCCACATGTTGCCTTGATTTGTCTGACTACTCTTATCACTAATGTGCTCTACATCTTTTTTGCTGGGGAGTTTTTTTTTGTGACAAAGTCTCACCATGTAGCCCAAGTTGGACTAGAATTTGCAGTTTTCCTGTCTCAGCCTCTTAAGTATACAGGTGTGCCCAGTTCATCTTTTTTACTCATTTTATTGTTTAGTTAGAATGTAAGCTTCACGGAGACAGGCAAACTGCTTTTTAAAATAGCTTTATGGAGCTGGGCCTGGTGGCGTACACCTGTAATCCCAGTACTCAGGAGGCTGAGGCAGGAGGATCATTGCGAGTTCGAGACCAGCCTGAGTTACAAAGTGAACTCAAAGCCAGTCTGAACTGCAGAGCCAGACCCTGTCTCAAAAGGACAAAAAAAAAAAGCCTTATTGAGATACAGCGTGCATGATAAAATTCACTACTTTTAAGTGCATGATTCACTGATGTTTACATTCCAGAGTTATATAGTTGTCACTGTAGTCAAATTTTAGGTGGTTTCTGTCATGCCCAGAAGATCCCTGTTGCCTGTTTCCTACCACTCCTGACTCCCTGCCCCAGGCAGTTACACATCTTTTTGGAGCAGATTCCACTAGGCGAGAGTCAGGATGGATGCGCGCCTGGGTGCTGGCTGCGCGGGCGCCCCTCACTGGGCATGCGCAGTCCTTGCTGTGCGGCTGTGTGACCGTGCATCCCCCAGTGGATGTGCCTGTTTCCTGGCCCCGCAGGTGATGGCACATAGGTTCTCCCCAACGAGGACAGCAGTTTTCAGGTTCCTTTCGGTCCTGCGTTTCGAGTAGGATCCCAGTTCTGAGAACCGTTCCTGGCACTTAGCCCTCAGTACATTGCTGAATGAATCAGTGGTTTAAACTATTAATTTTTTGATCAAGGCTGAGTGAAAACATTTGAACTGTAACTTTTTTTCATACCATCTTCATATTTCAAATCATACCTACATTTATGATCCTTTTATTCAAATTGTAGCATGCTATACACACTCCTGCAGCTTGCGTGCACCTTTTTTTGTCTGTTGAGACAGGGTCTCGCTATGCAGTTCAGGCTGGCCTTGAGCTCGCTTCATAGCCCAGGCTGGCATTGAACTCGCAACAGTCCTCCTGCCTCAGCCTCCCGAGTGCGGGGATTACAGGCTGCACCGGCCTTGTGTGGACCATATTTGTTAAGTTTACTGTTTAGCGTTATGTGGATGGCTTATAGTTAATTTCTGTTTTTCTGAGGTGGGGCCACACAACCTTGGTCTCAAACTTCTGGATTTAAGTAATGTTCCTGCCTCAGCCTCCTGAGTAGCTGGAACTAGAGCACGTGCTACACAGCTGGGTAATACTTTTACAGTTGTGTGGAAGCAAAGTCACATGACCTCTCCCCACCCATGTGCCTGGCTGGGCTGTGGTGGCCACTGTGTCCCCATGCACTGCTGTGAGGGGTGGGGCCCAGCGACACTGGAGAGGACAAGCTTGGGCCGACCAGCGTGTACTCGTCCCCACAGGTGCCGCACTTCCTGTCTGCCATGCGTTGGGAGTTTTAACTTTGAATCCTCAAGTCCGGTAAGGAACTGTTGCTACTGTCCCTGTTGAGCACATGCAGAGAGGCTAATTTTGCCCACGACCAAGAGCTGGTGGTCTTTTTTTTTTTTAACCCTTAACTTGAGAAGCCAAAGACTTAACTACTAATATAAAACCACCAGAATCAGAATCTCTGATTACAGGTAGGCATTTGGGAAGCTGAAGGAAGAGGATTACAAGTTTGAAGCCAGCCTGGGCTACATAGCCAGACCCTGTCTCCAAAAAACCTCCCATAGGGAGGCTGAGGCAGGAGGATTGCTGTGAGTTTGAGACCAGCCTGGGCTGCAAAGTGAGCTCAAGGCCGGCCTGAACTGCATAGCAAGACCAAAAAGAAGAAGAAAAGGAAAAGAAATGCCTGGAATTTGCAGAGCCCTGCATTCACCCCAAAGGGTGTAAAAAGTTGTGAGAGTTTTTTTCCTCCTATTTTATTTCCCTTCCTGATGAATGGTATCAGCATGTGGGAGAGAAAGAAAGTGAAACACTGGAGACGTCCACAAAGAATGAAGCTTTCTATTCCCACTGTGCTGCTCCCCACACAGGCAAAACGTGCGTGAAAGCAGTTCACACAACGGCAGACACAAACCAGCTGATAGACCAGGACAGAACCTTACCTTCTGAGTACACACACACAAGTGCAGCCAGGCCTGGCGGCACAGGCCTGCAGTCCTAGCACTGGGGTAGGTGGGGGCACTGAGGCCTGAGGATTGATTGCTCTGGATTCCAGGCCATCATGGGTTACAGAGTAAGACCCTGTCTCAGAAAAAAGCCATCCAACAAACACAAATGTAAAACACCAGTTTTCAGAGATCATACTGGTAAAAATAAAAGAGGAATTAAGGCTGGGTGTGGTGGCCCATGCCTGTAATCCCAGCACTCAGGAGGCGGAGGCAGGAGGATCACTGAGTTTGAGGCCAGGCTGGGCAACAAAGTGAGTTCAAGGCCATCGTGGTCTATAATAGCAAGACCCTATTTCAAAAACCAAACTAAGCAACAACAACGAAAAGGACACATTGCCGTCACCTCCTTCAGAATACTTTTGCTTGGTTAGAACACTAGATCGTTTATGGCACTTTTTTATTTTCCTTCGGCTTTTTGAGATGGTCTTGCTATGTACTTCAGGTTGGCCTTGAACTCACTATGTAGCTCAGCCTGGCCTCAAAATCAGCATGCCTCCTGCCTCAGCCTCTTGAGTGCTGTGATTACAGGGCTGTGCCTTCACACCCAGCCCATTCTTGCCATGTTCTGAAGCACTTCTGGGAGTCCTCTTTTGTGTACTTCGTTGCACTGTTATGGCTGCTTCAGTGTCTTGAATCTATACAAAACGTGTACCTCTCCTGGTTATTCTGGGTTTGGGGAAGCCAGAAGTCACACACTGTCAGATCTGATGAATGGGGTGCATGAAGACCCACAGTCAGGTTTGGACGAGCCTGTGTCTTGGTTGATGGTGCTCAGTAGCAGCAGTCACTGTGTGGTTGGTTTGTTTTGCTTTTTGTTTTTTCGGTCTTTTGAGTCAGGGTTTCACTATGTTGTTCAGGCTGGCCTTGAACTCATCTTGTAGCCTGGGTTGGGCTCGAATTTGCAGCAATCCTTCTGCCTCAGCCTCCTGAGTGCACCACCACGCCCCTATGTTCTTTGTGTATTTTGATCAGCCGTCCTGAAAAAGAACTTCAGCCTACGTGCTGCAGTGCTCTGCCAAAAAGCCAACCCTTTACCTCTGAGAAACAGCTCAGGCAGCAGCTGTTGTAAGGCCTTGGGCTTGTAGGATGGCAGACTGCCATCTCTTGGAGCAATCCAGGGAGCCAGGAGTCCCCTCTGAAAAGGGCTGGGACAAGATTAATAACTGATAGCTTTCCCCCAATTATTTTTTCTTTCTTTCTTTCTTTCTTTTTTTTTTTGTACCAGGAATCAAACTCACATCCTTGCACTTGCCAGGCAGGCACTGTGCTGCTGAGCTACATGCCCGGCTTCTTTTTCCTCTTTAGTACTGCGGTTGAACCCAGGGTCCTCTCACTGAGCTCCACCCCCCACCTCCCATTTTTTGTGTTTCCCCTTTATTTTATGAGACAAGGGCTTGCCAGGTTGTGAACTTGCTCAAGGTGGGCCTGAACGTGCGCCTCCTGGCTCAGCCTCCCACTGGGGTCACAGGCGTATATCACCAGGCTCAGTCTCCCTAATTTTTGTCCCTGATTCAGAAGGTTCGGAGTGGTCTCCAATCAGCCTGCAGATAGCCTCCCCACCTGGGTCAACAGCCTCACCTCAGGGCACACCTGGAGCTTTTCCTTTTTTCACCAAAAACCTTTCTTACTCCTCTCCCCAATTCTTTTTAAATTTTAAAAGTAAAAGAATGAAAACATTAACGAACAGACAGACACAAAGTAGCACAAGAACAGGACAATCAAAACTGAATTACAGACAAAGTAACGGAATTAACAATGATTGTTGTATTACATATTGATAACTTTGAAGTGTATACTCAGGAAAACAAATACAGACATGCAAGACTGATCAAACAACTAATCATGAACTGTTCCTTACAATAAAGCGACAGAAGTCAGTAGTACAACTGTGTTAGCCATCCTGCATATACATGCATGCATACATACATAATTATCACCTTCTTTTCTCCCTCCCCCCATCCCAGCTGCTCCCTACTTTCGAGCAGTTTCATTTCACACTGTCATACCTCCTAATTTATATTCACACTTTCAGGTTCATACACCAGTGATACAATATGCTGCTTATGCATGCACATCTGATTTATTTCACTTATGAGTAGGGTCTCTAGTTGTGACCATTTGCCTATAAATGCCTCAAGATTGTGTTTTTTATAGCTAAGTAATATTCCATTATATAAAAATGCCACAGTTTTTTAATCCAGTCCTCAGTGGATGGACATTTGGGTTGCTTCCATGATTTAGCTATTAGAAATTGCATTGCTATAAACATGAGTGCACATATATCACTGTGATATGATGTTTTCAGATCTGGGAAAATACCCAGAAGGGGACTAGCTGGGTTGAATGGGACCTCTAGACCTAGTTTGCTGAGGAATCTCCAAACCGCTCTCCATAGTGGTTTCACCAGTCTGCATTCCCACCAGCAGGGAAAAAGAGTTCCTATTTCTCCACAGCCTCGCCAGCATTTGTTATTGGTTGATTTCTTAATGCTGGCCAATCTTACAGGGGAGAGATGAAATATCAATGTTTGTATTTGCATTTCTTGAATAACTAAAGGTGTTGAACATTTTCTCATATATTTATTTGCCATTTGTATTTCCTTATCTGAGAAATGTGTACTCATCTCAGATGCCCATTTTAGGATTGGGTCTTTGAATTTGCAGAGGTTCATGTTTTTTAATTCTTTGTATGTTCTAGATAGAAGACCTTTGTCTGAGGGACAGCCAGCTAGGATTTTTTTCCCAATTTGTGGGTTTTCTTTTTACTCTGCTAGTGATTTCTTCAGATGTGCAAAAACTTTTCAGTAAGATGAGATCCCAGTTGTTGATTCTTTGAAGTTTCCCCTGCGGTTTGATTTTTGTTCATGAACTCTCTGCTTACTCCTATCTATGTCTTGAAGATGTTTACTTACTTTGTCTTTCAATAGATTCTGCCCAGCCTTGAGTCTGCAAAATGCAAGTGGCATTGGGTGACCCTTATCTCTGAATGTGTAGCATGACCTTGTTTTCATTTGTTCAGCCTTTTTTTTCCACATCCTATAATCTTGAGAAATGTTCTTAACTTGTTGGTAGCAGGTACTTTGGTAAAATAGGACTGATAACACCTTTTGTTTTTGAAGACAGGATCTTTCTATATAGTACAAGCTAGCTGTGAATTTGGCAGGTTGGCCTTGAACTTGAGATCACTTGCTTGAGTCTCCTGAGTGCTGGGATTATAGGTGTGCGACATCACACCTAGCTCCTGTGGGCGTTTTTATTTACCTATGGGACGGGGATATAGCTCAGTGGCGTAAGTGCCTTCTTGGCAAGCACAAGGTCCTGAGTTCGATTCCTGGTACCCCCCAAATGTATTTATTTACTTCTTTTTGTAAGGGAATTGAATTCAGGATATTCCGCTTGCCAGGGAGGCGCTTGTGCCACTGTGGTATATCTCCGGTTTTATTTATTTAGAGACAGGGTCTTGCTCTGCGGTTCAGGCTGGCCTTGAATTCACTTTGTAGCCCAGGCTGGCCTTGAATTTGCAGGGATTGTCTTACCTCAACTTGCCCAGTGCTGGGATCACAGGCGCGCGCCACCATGTCTGGCTATGGGCTCGGTCAATAAGGAGGTTGACATTATTGTGTGAGTCAGTCCGAGACACAAATGGAGACAAATGGTATCAAATGGGGCTGGGAGTACTGCAGCAGGATTTAGGACATTTTCCCGTTTTGGGAACCCAAAAGGAACCTCAGGCCGGGTGTGGTGGCGCATACCTGTGATCCCAGCACAAAAGGAGGCTGAGGCAGAAGGACTGTTGTGAGTTCAAGACCAGCCTGGGCTGGTCAAAGTGAGCTCAAGGCCTGCCTCAACTACATAGCGAGACCCTGCCTCAAAACAAAACAAAACAAAACAAAACCAAAAAACCCTCAGGACAGAAACTGTTTTTGGTAAGAGGCATAAAATAAATTAAAAAAAAATCACTGCTTGAAGAACTATCTTCCCTAATCTTGAGAAGGTGATTTTTCTTGACAGCATCACACTGTGGAAGGATCTTCGTTAACGCCCCTGGCCGGTTTCCCTCTCTACGAGTGGCAGTTTTATTCACTGGTAAATGCCCTTGAGAACGAGAGCAAATGCATGTGCTGCTCAAATTCTGTTGCACGAGTGAGACTCATGTCCAGGGGCGGCGGCCACTGTCCAGGATTCCAGGTGGGCGGGTTTCTACTAAGGTCTCTGCTGTCCATATACTGCACGGCGGAGCTGCAGGAACGAGGCTGGACACGGGCGCTGCGTCCCCCGCCTCCGCGCACGCTCCTCGGAGGGGCGGGTCGCCACCTGTACCAACCCCGCCGTTCGGGACGCTCGGGGCGTAGAGCCGTCCCACGGTCAACTCTTGGCCGGGGAACTCCGGAGGCGGCCGCGGTCCGGGCCTTGGACAGCGAGGAGGCTGAGGTCTAGAGAGGACGGGCCCAACCCGTCCAACTGCGACTCAGGGGCGGGAGTGGCGGCAGGACTCCAACCCTAGTACAGTGCCTGGCGTGTTAAGAACCATTGTCAAACGGAGAAGAACGAGGTCCCGACACCGTTCCGCTCCTCTGCGAGCCCAAAGCATGGCCAGCTGAGACTCAGTCGGCCCACAAGTCCCCTCCCAACCCAGTAGGCCGCTCTTGCCCACCCTCTCGTCTCGACTGCTCTTCCGTCCTTCAGCGTCTCTTCCGATTGGTGAGGAAGTGCACCTTGCGTAATGACGTCACGAGGCGGCAGCGCTGGTATAAGAGCGCGACCAAGGGGTGTGTGGCCCTTTTTCTCAGTTATCGGCGTGGCTTCCTCGGTGAGCTAATAGCCACTTTAGCCCGGGTTTGGGGTGGGTGGGTGTATGATTGAGCGGGCCATAGAAACTCCCACAAGTACGGAAAAACAGTCAAGAAAGGGGGGACGGTGGGACGGAGTGCGGCGTGGTTGTGGAGGGGGTGGTTGGAAAAATTTCTGGGCTGTTCTCGCGAGACGACTGAACGCCGCGAGGTCTTGGCGGTGATCGGACCGTGCCGCGTTGCTTGGGAGGTTCGCGCACTGATTGACTTGTGCGCAGGCGCAGCCGGGCGAGCGGAGCCAGCATGCCGGTGGCCAGGAGCTGGGTTTGCCGTAAAACCTACGTAACGCCGCGGAGGCCCTTCGAGAAGTCCCGCCTTGACCAAGAATTGAAGTTGATCGGTGAGTGGCCCCCGTAGCTTGTCTTCCGGGGTCGGGGTGGGGGGGTGAGCACGTGGCGAGGCCGCGCATGTGGCGTGGGCGCGAAGGTGTCTCCGCCTCTGCAGAGAATTGTTGGTGAGAACACCTTTGTGTGTTTGAAAGCCGGCTCCCGGCCTTGCAGCTAGTCCCTGGTCCCGAGTCTGTGCTCCCCTCCGTGCAGGCGAATATGGGCTCCGGAACAAGCGAGAGGTCTGGAGGGTCAAATTCACTCTGGCCAAGATCCGCAAGGCTGCCCGGGAGCTGTTAACGCTGGACGAAAAGGACCCACGGCGTCTCTTTGAAGGTGAGAGCCCGCGCTGCAGGGGCGCGGGGTCTTTATTCCGGTGCTGAAAAACTGCTGCTGAGCAAGGGGAACCGGCTTTTAGGTTGGATTTATTCTCGGTTCTGAGGGTGAATCCAGGCCTCCTGCTTGACGAGAGTGCGGTGCCACAAGGACGCTGGGACAGATCCGTCTTTCCCTAACTTGGGTCTTGCTTGGGCGTGGAAGGCCCAGGGCCTTGCTCTGACCCCAAACTACACTTCTGCTGTAATGGAGATAAAAGCATAAGAGTTTAAATCCATGTCTTTATTTTAGCTAGGTAACTTTGATTTTTCCCCAGACGGTTTCACTGTACTCTTGTCTAGATGTGGTGTTATTAGCTAGTCATCTTTGCCTACCTTACTAAGGCTGTGTAGTGACACAGTTCAAGTCCTTTGCTGTCAGTGGAAATAGTGGAGTTCCTGGAATGTCTGGTGACAGCAGGTCGGGGCCCTGGGTGCTTCCATTTGCGCACTTTGTTTAATAAGCGGTCAAGAACATTTAAGTGACATTTGGTAAAGGCTTGAGCAGGAGAAACGATGTAGATGTCATTCAGGAAAGCGTTTCAGACCATGGTTTTGGGGGAGGATGCCAATCATATTTGTTTCTTTACTGGAGAATGAACGCTGGGCCTTTGCACAGAGTTACATTTCTAGGGCTCTTTTCTTTCTGACACAGGGTCTGGATAAATGCCCAGGCTGGGCTGGGACGTTTAGAGTCCTATGTCAGTTAATTCTTAGTTGCTGTGTCTCACTGCTTGAACCCAAGGAGTCGAGGCCAGAGCCCTGACTGGGTGTACCCCTGCTTCCCAGGCAATGCTCTCCTGCGGCGGCTGGTCCGCATTGGTGTGCTGGATGAGGGCAAGATGAAGCTGGATTACATCCTGGGCCTAAAAATCGAGGACTTCCTGGAGAGGCGCTTGCAGACCCAGGTCTTCAAGCTGGGCCTGGCCAAGTCCATCCACCACGCCCGTGTGCTCATCCGTCAGCGCCACATCAGGTACCGATCAACAGGGCCCAGCCTGTTCCTGGGGCCTGTGGTGGCCCTCCCTGACCGACCCTGTCTCCTGTGCAGCCCTCGGAGCTGATGGGGGTGTGAGCTCACCTTGAGGGACAGTTGCGCCTGCAGAAAGCTTGTGGGGAGCTAGGCCAGCTTTGGCCCCTGTAGCCCAGCGCAAGTGTCACTGCGGCTCGGGCCGTACACCTTGCGAAGGTGTCTGGCAGGTGTGCAGGCAGCTGGACAGGTAACAGCTTGGTACCTCTGGAGGGTGAGGGCTGAGCGGGTGGACTCGGCTGTTTGCTGGGCTCCTGTGATGTCCAGACCACGGTTGGTGTCACTACATTCTTGCATTTGTCCTGTGAACTTGGTGAATTCATCTGAGGTCTGAGGCTGCAAGGTGAGGACTGCAGGTTCCAGCAGGCACAGGCCTGTTCTCCTAGCACTCCGGGAAACGGGCGGGGGCTTGATCTCAGCCTGAGCAGTGCAGTCTGTGAGACACTTTTAAAAGGCTGGGGTGTCCCCCCCCACTTCCCTCAACCAGCTGTCCCTCCACAGGGTCCGCAAACAGGTGGTGAACATCCCGTCCTTCATTGTGCGCCTGGATTCCCAGAAGCACATCGACTTCTCCCTGCGCTCCCCGTATGGGGGAGGCCGCCCAGGCCGCGTGAAGAGGAAGAATGCCAAGAAGGGCCAGGGCGGGGCTGGGGCCGGGGACGATGAGGAGGAGGATTAAGCCCCCACCTCAGTTCCTGGCCAAAGGATTGTTTAGTTTTCCAGTCACACAATAAATCAGGGTGAACAGTTTGCTGTGGTGGTCATTCCATTTTATGTGCCCGCCTAGCCAGCCATGAGTGGGGTCCAGGCCACCTCGGCTCTGCTTCTAGATACAGCCAGGCGGGCAGAAGACACCTGTCTGGCCTGCTGGCTTGGGCCTGTGGACACTGTGCAGAGGTGTCGCTGGCGTGCAGGGTGGGTGGGGCCAGCAGTCCCAGCATTGCCAGCTCTTGGGGGTAGGGCAGGGAAGGTAGCAAGTGCAGATCGAGCCTTTCCTGCTGGAACCCAGCAGTACTGGGGGGTGGGGTGGGAGGCTGTGGGGCCTGTACGTGATCTTTTTGGGAGGGGTCACGTTAGATGGAGCACTTGCTGGAACCACAGGCTGTTGCAAGGTCTGCTGTGGTTGGCTTGGCCAGCTCCCAGTTTTGTCTTAAGTGGCTCAGATGAGTGGGAAAGGGGTGTGGCCTCTGGAGGGGACATGAGGAGCCCTGCATTTGGACCTAGGTGGGGAGGGCAGCTTCCCTTTACTCTTTGAGATGCTGTGGCAGACAGGAGGGGAAGTTTCATCTCTGGGAAAGAGAAATGTTTGAAGTTGAGCAACTGCCCCAGCATTTGCAGCCACTGCACATTGTAATTCCTCTCCTGCTTGAGGACTTTGGGTCTGAGATCAGTTCAGTTCCCAGCCTCAATACAGAGCAGACTATGGGCCCCCTTATAAATGGCTGTGGAGCTTGTACATGACAGTGAGATGCTGTCCTCTCTCCCAAGGTGTCTGCTTTTGGCACCTGAAAGTAGCCTGGTCAGGGCACAGTGTTAACTTTTTGGCAATCTTCCTGGAAGCAGTTACCTTCCAAAAGCCCCAAAGTTCATGGTCCACTCATCTCTACCTGGTTGGTTCCCTGGGCCTGTGGACACACTCGTGTGCCTCCCAGGGTCCCTGTGAGTTCTGGAGCAGTGCTGGGGTCTGGTTGAGACCAGAGCAGAGTACTCATCGGGGGGGAGGTGGCAGAGGGCCCTTGTGCAAAGTGGTGTTAGGTGCTGGGGCAGTGGGAGGAAGGTGGGGGCTTGCGGAGCTGGGTCAGGACTCAAGCAGGAAGTGGGCATGAGCTGTCCAAGGGCTGCAAGATGCCCTGCGAGCTCCCTGGTCTGTGTGGGGGCCTCACCGCCTCTTCGAGGCACGCTTGGTTACACACCACAGGCAGGCAGAGAAGTAAAGTGCAGGGCTGAGCTACACAAAGGGTCCCTTTCTAGGCCTTTGCTGTCCCATAGCCCCTCCGTTTGGGACCCTTTCTGTGGTCGTGGACTCTCACCCTGCTCACCCTGGAAGCTCAAGGCTCAAGGACCAGGTGGGACTGCGGTGCCAGGTGCCTCTGTGACAGCTCTTGGATGTAGGTGGGCCAGCTGGACTTAACGTGTGAACAGGGAAGGTGTGCGTGCCCCAGGCAGGGCGGGAGCAGGCTCCCAGGCTCCCAGCTGGCCTCAGGCCCTCTTAACCATAGTCGTGTCCGGGTTGTAGAACAAGGGGTTTACGTTTTCCAAGGTCCCTGAGATCTCACAAGTCTGGAGGCTGAGGTCTGATGAGGCCCTGGCCTCAAGTGCAGAGCCATTTCCGCCTGACCCCCTCAGGTCCACGGCCTGATCTTCACCCAGTGCGGCTGTCCTCTTTCCCGGGTTCCCAGGACCTCCGCAGCAGGGCTGAGTGGGGGAGAGGAGTTCTGGGGGCAGAGGGAATGGGTCGGGGTGGAGGTCCTTGAGGACATTTTGATCTGTGGGCTGCGTTTTGCCTCTGCGGAAGATGGGAATGAGCCTCTAACCTCCCCCAGGGTGGTGGTAAGTTCTAGTGTAACCTGGTGGGGTGGTCACCTCCCATCTCACACAGTTCCAGAGGCGGCAATTCTAAGCAGACAAAGCATGTGTTCACGTGACTGAAAAGCGAGAAAGCTGAGTGAGGTGGCACTCGCCTGTAATCTCAGAGTGAGGCCTGCGTGGGCTGCCAAGTGAGTTCAAGGCCAATCTGGTACATAGCGAAACACTGTCTCAAAAAGAAAGGAAAAGACAGAAATACTTCCTACATCTTACTGGGAGGTGTTTGAGAGGCCCCTGGGCTGACCCATCCTCCGTCTGGCGGGCTCTGCTTGGAGCACACCCTCACCACGTGGGGCACAGCCTCTGCCGAGCCCCAGGCACCCACTCCCCATTGGCCCGCCTTCCAGTGTTTGCCTTTCAGGCTCGGTGATCAGAAGCCACAGCCAGGTGAGGAGAACGAGCTTCCTAACTGGAGTTTAGGGTGAAAAAGGTGGGCGCCACAGCAGTCCGTTCAGTCAGCAGTTCAGTTCCAGTTTTGCAGAGTTGTGGGTGGGTCAGGGGTGAAACTAGGTGCAGGGACCCCGTGAGGGGTCATGGGATCAGTTGTCCCCGGGACAGGTGAGGGGCGTGGGGAGGGGAGGTCTTCCATGGAGGGGAAGCTCGACCTGCTCTGGGAACTGGAGATCGGGTCACAGAGGGTGTTGCTGTACACCTTGAAGGGCCTTGAATGTTCTGAGGCAGCCTGGATTTTAGGAAGGGGAAGGGAGCCCAGGTCTATTTAGGAAACCACAGCCCTGCAGGGGAGCGTGGGAAGCCCACTAGCCCGCTACACACAGCGCACTGATCTCATTCTGAGTGGTTTGTACGCGTTCCCTCCATACTATGGCACCAAGACATTTACCGTTGAGGGGACAGGGGCAGGAGGGCTGACTTCATGAGGAAGCTGGGAAAGGAGCCCTCGGTGTGGACACCAGCTCAGGGAGCAGCCCGCGGGCAGGAGACATGTATTTGTGCGGGCTGTGGGTCAGTATGTCCTATTTGGTTTCAGGGAGGAGAGCTGTCCTGGAGCCCTTGGGTGCAGCTCAGATCTGATTGCGACCTTGAATGCCAGCAAGAGGACCCCGGTCCTTGGTTCTGAAAGGTGGAGCTGTGCGAAGGAGTCTGACCGGAGGGTGGACCCCGAGGGCTGTCCCAAGAGGGCTCTGTAGGTCGTGAGGGGAGGGGCTGGCGCGGCCGCAGCCGCTGCGGGGCACAGATGGCGCGTCCTGAGGTCCCTGGGGCTCTTCTGCACCGGCGCTGGGGGCCTGGTGCAGAGGAGGCTCAGGGCGGAGCTGTTCGGAGGTGAGCAGTGTGCATGAGAACGGGATAGGCTGCTGCACCCCCGCCCGGGTTGCCCGCCGGCCGCAGTGGGGGATGACAGGACAGGGCCCCAACGAGGAGGCAGGAGATGCGGATAAGGCTGCCGGAGTTCCAGAGGTGGCCTCACTACCCTGCTGGCCTGGGTGTGTGGGGTTTTCGTCCTCCAAGTTTCCTTCACTGGTTCCCGTTTCTAGAAATAAACTACCCTCACTAACACAAGGGAAAAAAAGATCGAGAGGAGTGCAGAGTGTTCGTTAATAATTACGAGCCTCACCAAGAGCAGCCGGGGGCAGATGGCTTCCCTGCCAAACTCTGCCAAACACTGAAAAGAACCAACTGGACACCAGTCCTCATGCCCTCCTCCCAAAAGAGAAGAGGGGCTTGTAAACTCCATGTGGTGAATGTCACTGCGTCACCACACCAGGTAAATATGCCACGAGGACGAGGAAAGAATGCTGAAGGTGGTGGCTCCTAGCTACAAGGCCAGCTGCTCAGAAGGCTGAGGCAGGAGGACTGAGGTCAAGCTTAATCCAGACAAGTTAGTGACTTAGCAAGATGCTGTCTCATAATAATAAAGGCCTGATGATGTGGCTCAGTGCGAAGGCCCTGGGTTCAATCCAGGAACTGTGAAACAACCGCAGAAAGAAAAATCATACACAATAGCCCTTGTGAACATAGATGAAAAATTTCTCAGCCGATCCTAGGCTTCATCAAATCTAGTAGTGTATGAGAGGGTTAGGGTCATGTTCAACTGGGGTTTATCCCCTGAGGGTAGACTGTCTTGACACATCCAGGTCAGCGTGCTACAATCGTCATCTCATTTCCGAAAACACCACCTGATGAGCTCCTCCTTGTGCTTTGCTTACAACTCAGCACATCGAAGCAGAAGGAAACTCCTCAGCGTGATAAAGCCCCTGTGGCAGACGTTCTTGGTGGGGAGAGACCACACTTCTGTCCTGCTACGAGAACAGGAGGAGAGTCCACTCCACTCTGGCCAGGCCTCCAGCCGGGACCCGGTATCCTAGCTGTAGTAATTAGGCAAAGAGTAATGTGTGGGTGGGGAACATTTCAAGTGGAAGGCAAAAACCAAAACTAATTTTAATCAGAACTATGTTTCCTGATGGAAAATTTTTAGGTAGAAAAATCCTAAGGAATCCATGAAACATTAGTGTTTGTTTTTATTTTTTATTTTTTTTTGCTTTTGAGAGTCTCAGTGTACTTCAGGCTGACCTTGAACTCACTATGTTGCCCAGGTTGGCCTCAAACTTGAGGCCATCCTCCTATTTTAGCCTCCCAAGAGCTGGTAGTAAGGTGTTGAGCACAATGGCTGGCTCACAAAAACATTGGAACTGATAAATTTGGCAGAGTTGCAGGGTGTAATATGAACATGCAAAAATTGGTTGTATTGCTAGCAATAGGTGATTTGAAGTGGGATGAGGAAATGAGCTGAATTTATAATGGTGAAATACTTAGGGATTGTTTTAGCCACAGGCTGCAGCACTTGGACAGTGAAGAACTAGAAAGCATGACTAACAGAAATCAAAGGTAACTTTAATAAATGGAATTACTGCCTGTGGTCATGAGTTTACAGCCTGAATATTGTCAGATCACAATGCGGTCATATGATATACAGATGTAAAGCATCCCTACCGAGGTCCTAATGGTGCTCCTTACAGAAATGGGGACAGTGATCCTGAAATTCATGTGGATTTGCAAGGAACCCTGAGTGGCCAAAACACTTGAGAAAGAACAAAGTTTGAGGGCTTACACTGTCTGGTTTTAAAGCTTACTACAAGTCTATAAAAATCAAAGTAGTGTGGCGCTGCCCCCAGAGTAGACCATGGGAATGGGATAGTTTCAAGAGCTCAGAAGCAAACCCGACCACCTGCATTCTGTGCATCTCCCACGGGGTCACTGAAGCCGTCCAGTGGGGGATCAGAGACCTAAATGCGAGGACTAAAACTATGAAATTCTTAGAAGAAAACAGAGTGGTGAATCTTTTTTTTTTTTTTTTTTGTGGTACTGGGGATCGAACTCAGGACCCTGCGCTTGCTAGGCAAGCGCTTATTCCACTGAGCTATATCCCCAGCCCACAGAGTGGTGAATCTTGACCTTGAATTTATCATGGGTTTCTTAAATACGACCATAAAAAGTAAGCAAAAATACAGTTATTGGACTTCATCAAAGTTAAAAATTAATGAGTCAAATGGGGATATAGCTCAGCAGCATAAGTGCTTGCTTGGCAAGCCCGAGGTCATGAGTTCTAGTCCTGGTACCAAAAAAAAAGAAGAAGAAGAAGAAAAAAAAGTGAAGGAATGACCTGCGAACAGGACAAAGTATTTCCACGTCATATGTCTGGAAATGGTGTACTATGCAGAATGTGTAAGAAGCCCTTACAACTCAACAAGAACCATGACTACTACCAAAAAACATTCAAATAAAAATAGCAAACAGCTTGAATAGACATTTCTTCAAAGACTATCTAAAGGGGCTGGGGATATAGCTCACTGGAATAAGTGCTTGCCTAGCAAGCTCAGGGTCCTGAGTTCGACTCCCAGTACCGCAAAAAAAAAAGACTATCTAAAGGTGGAAAATAAACGTGAAAAGGTGTTCAATGTTATTCCGTAGGGAAAGTCAAAAGCACAGTGAACTACCACTTCATACCCATGTGACATGAAAGAAACAAAGTGAGAAGTAAGGATGTGGAAAAACTGGGTCTTTTGTGTTACTAGTATAAATACAGTATAGGTGTAAACATAGTCTTTTTGATCACATGTTTTAGCAATTCTAGCACAGATGTCCACCCAGAACAATGGAGAACAGCTCTTACAGGAAGTAGCTGTATATGTATATTCACAGTGGTACTGGTCACAACACCCAGAAGGTAACAACCTGTACACCTGCAGGCTGATGAAAGGAGAAGTGAAGTGAAGTGTATAAATTCTAGTGAGCAGTAGCTAGAAGAAGGATGAGGCAGTGATTTATGCTACAACATGGATAAACCTTGACTACATGGAAAGTGAAGGAAGAGACACAAAAAGTCATGTAAGGTGTTATTCCATTTAGAAGACTTATCCAGAGAATGCAAGATACAGGCAGCAGGTTAATTGTTGCAAGAAGGTTTGGGGTAGTAGATAGAGTGACTGTAACGTGTATGCCGGGCTTATTTGGTACATTGTTTGAGATAAAGGTGATGCTTACAAGCTTGGTGTGGTGGTGCACACCTGTAACCCCAGCATTTGGGAGGGTGAGGCAGGAGATTGCCATGAGTTCAAGACCAACCTGGACTACACAGTGAGTCTAAGGCCAACCTGGAATACATTGAGAGACCTTGTCTCAAAAAAATGATGCTTACCGTCTGCTGTGAATGTATGGAATCTTGCTGTGCCTGTTAAGGGTTGATCTTATGATACACCCTTATCCGTTTTGTCTACTACTGTGGCTGATTTGCTTTCTATTACCAGAGTTGCATAATTGTTGCTATTAATGGTTCTTCTGTATGGTAACCTTTGAGCGACCCTTTTGACATTAACAATACTGCAGTCTGGCTGTGTGTGGTGGCCCATGCTTGCAATCTCAGCACTCAGGAGGCTGAGGCAAGAGGGTTGCCAGAAGTTTGAGGCTAGCCTGGATCACATAGCAAGACCCTGTCTAAAACAAACAACCAAGGCTGGGTGTGGTGGCACACACCTGTAATCCCAGCACTCTGGAGGCTGAGGCAGGAGGATCTTTGTGAGTTCAAGGCCAGCCTGGGCTACAAAGTGAGCTCAAGACCAGCCTAAACTGTGTAGTGAGACCCTGTCTAAAAAACAAAAAACAAAAAAAAAACAAAAGACAGGGGCTGCGGATATAGCTCAGTGGTACACCACCTATTTGGTAAGTGCTAGGTCCTGAGTTTGATTCCTGGCACACACACACACACACACAAAGAAATTTATCTAATCTGGAAAGATATTGATAGACTAAAAATTAAAGGATGGAAAACGACATTTCATAGACCAGATCACCAAAACAAGGAGGGGTAGCAATTCTCTTATCAGACATCATAAGGTTACAGAGGTTCTATAACCTTAGGTCACAGAAGAAATCAAAGAAGAAATGAACAGGTTTTGGGGAAGTTAATGATAATGATGATACAATTCACTGAAACCTTTGAGACACTGAAAACAGCAGAGGAAAATTCATTGCAGAAGTACCAAAACAGAACAGAACAGAACAAGTACCAATGGTCCGTAAATACATAAAAAAGTGTTCAGCATCACTGGCCCATTAGAGAAATGCAAATTAAAGCAATACTGAGATTTATTTCTCACTCCAGAAAGCATGACTATCATCAAGAAATCAAATAATAATACTTCCTGGTGAGGCTCTGTGGAAAAAAGAGCCCTCCCACTTTGTTGGTAGAGTGTAAACTAGCAGTCATCATGGGCATCAGCACAGCTATTTCTCAAAAAACTAAAATTGGAGATTCCACGTGACCCAGCTACTCCCTGTCCAGATATCTTCCTGGGAGAGGTAAAGACAGCACATTGCAGCGATATCTGCCTATGTCTAAGTTTTGGCAGTGGCCTATATACCCACAAGCAGATGAAGGGATAAAGAAAATGTGGTATTTATACACAATGGAGCACTATTCTCTTCTAAAGAAGGATGGATTTGAGTCATTGAAGGGAAAATAAATAACCTTGGAAACTATAATGTTAAGTGAAATAAATCAGACCCTCAAGGTTACATGTTGCATGATTTCTCTTACACAAGAAACTCAAAATATAAACTGCAAAATCAAAATTAGATGAGAAAAAAATCACAGAAATCAGTGTAGAGGATAAGAGGGATCCGGGGAAGATGGCGACCGGGTGAGCAGCAAGGGAGCGAACCTCCTTAATAAACACCACCAGCTCGAGACAGACTTGGTGAGCGTGAATGCCGGAACCTCGGCTGGGAAGTTTAAACTGGGCGTATTTCTCTGAGATGCCGGGGGAGATGTGGTAGGGCGGACCAGGCTGCCGGGGCGAGACGTGGGAAA
>PVLD010026034.1:5834-22900 GCA_004027595.1 Dinomys branickii | reverse complement strand
TTGTCTTTGGATTTTTGGTTTTTGTGTTTTTTCTGTTGTTGAGAGGATTGTCTGACTAAATTTGCATGTCTGTATATGGGCTTATATATTTACACTTCGAAGATATCAATGGATAAAGCAATAACCACTGTTGAGATCATATCACCTTGTCTATAGATTAGTTGTGATTGTACTATTTTTTATGCTAATTGGTGTCTGTCAATATGTTTTTGTACTTGTATTTTTTTTAAAAATAAAAAACAAGATGTTAAGTACTAATTTTATGTTTAAAAAAATGAATATACAGTAAATGTGTGAATTCATGTAACTACACACACAATCAGGGTGCTCAGTAGTTTCTTTGTCCCATAGAACTTTGCTCCTCTTTCCCTTTCTTCCTTTCTACACCCCGGCAATTGACACTCTCTTCTCTGTCCCCCGCACAGTTGGCTCTTCCTGAACGTCGTACAGATGGAGCAATCCAGCTTTCTCTCCCCACACCCAGCTTTCTTCTGACTAGTGCTTCAAGATCTAGGAACACTAATTACAGAATAGACATTTTCACATTTAAAAACAACAGCAGCAACAGCAGTCATGTGCTCTCTACAGAAACTCATTATAAATAAGATATTGATCATTATTCTGGACCAATTGCTATCTTATTTAAGCAACTGAAGTCATTGTGTTTATCACTAGCATCACCAGCTAAGAGAGGAGGTAATTGTGGTTTTAAAATGGTGTATTTATTTTTGGAGGTCATGTAACAACTAAGCAAGGGAATCTGAATGCAAGGCTTAGTTGGGCTCTAAAGTTCATGTCTCAGTCACTAGGTTATTCTGGTTACTTTGCCTCTGAGCCGGAAATTTGCAACCTTTGGGGGTAAAATTTTAGACAATAAATATGTTGGATTCTGCAGGGCATATAGTTTTTTTCACAACTATTCTTCTCTGACTATAAGACAAAGTCATCTGCAGAACTAGACGAATGAATGAATGAATGTAACTGTGTACTAATAAAACTTTCCTTAAAAAAGACAATGGGTTGGATCGAACTTTGGGGATGTCATTTGCCAGTTTCCAGTCTAAGTTGTAGATAGATTCTTCAATTTCTGCTTTCTGGGGACTGCATTTGTCACATTCTTGTTTTAGGGATTTATTCTAGGTCACTAGAGCTAGGGATGAAAATAAATTCACCTTTGCAGTACATACAGGTTTTTAAATCATCCCTATGCCCTTGCTTAAAGCATATTTCTCTGATAAGAACTTTTCCGCATATGATTTCTTGTCTTAGCAGTGCCTCAGATAAAAGCATGATGCAAAGCCAGAAGAACAGAAAGGGCAGTTTGTAAGGATCTGTCCAGTGGAATATGGAGAGAGAAATGCAGAAGAGTCAACACTCATTAAGCAGGCTGGTCGATGCATCTCAGGACCTGGATGTTTATATAGTACATGGCAGTACATACTACCTGTCTATCCTATCCCTGAAATAATTATTTAGTTCTCTTGTATTTTTCCAGAGTTTTGAGACTCTTAACCCATGAGGATAGATTTGCCATGTCCTCACTAGAGATGGAAAAAGTAGATCATCTTCCTAAGTATAAGCGTCTCTCTCTCTGTGTCCACCCTGTCCTGTGAATGTGAATGTAATGAACTCAAATGTCAGTGATTTGTTTCCATTGTCTGGTGTTAGCTTTTGAAGCCACACAAAAATACAGTAAATGTAATTTCCTCTATGAGATAGTCTGGAGTTGTAAACTCATTTTGGATCATAGAAAAGAAAAATATCACATCTCACTAATAATGTCAATGATGAATACAAAATAATAAATTAAAAAAAATTTCAGTACTTAAGGGATGAAAACTTCAAACTATTTTTGAAATGAAAAATAGAAATGAATGAAGAAGTATGTACTGGCAGACCATATTGTAGAAATCTTCAGTCTTGCCGAATTAATCATTAGATGTAATGTAATTCTCATCCAAATGCTAGTACTTTTGCCTTTTGGGGGGGGATGATGCATTTTGAGCTTTGCAGGAAGATGAGTGAGTCTGGAGGCAGCTTGTAGACCATTTATTTGGTAGTGTTTGTAGACAGGGGGAGGCCGGGGGAATGAGCAGGGCTGAGCGGAGAGAGGAAGGAATTGGATAATGTTTCTATCCGTAGAGATCACCTGAAATAATAAACACAATAGAATACTTCATACAACATTAACAAAGAAAAGGGATGTGACACATTCTCCTCACAAAATATTTATAATATGTTATGAAGCTATCTACAATCATTAAAAGAATAATTTCTTGGCAGAGAAATACACAGACTGGTCAGTTGAATAGAAACACACGAATAGATCCAGACCTTTCCATGAGAAGAGTTTAATTCATCATGCATAGTATGTCTCAATCAAGTAGGAAATGAATGACTATTCAATAGAGTTAGGAAAAAATGAAGTTAGATTCCCTAAGTTATAACTCACATTAAATTTAACTGCAGCTGTATTGAAAATTTAAATGTGAACAAGAAAATAATACTAGAAAAAAACTAATCATGGGAATGGAGATAGACTTTCTAACTATGATCTCAGAGACAAAATCTATATTTTTAAAATGTAACTCCAAATGAGTTAGTATTTTAGAATAGCAACAAATCTATCATAATTCATCAAACTAGTGTTGAATGTAAGCTTAGTATGTTCCAGACACTGCAATCAGGGTTCGATCTATTTGTTACCTGTTTTGGTTTAGATCTGGACTATCACTAAAAAATCTGATGTGTTTGGCTGTGGAGCTTTTGGAAGGTGATTGGATCTGGGGATGGTATATTCATCAGTAGATTAATGCACTGAAGAACTGAGAACTGAATGTGCCATTAGAAGGTGGGGACCGGTCAGAAAAGACGGGTCCCTGGGAGTGTGATCTGAAGGGTGTCTTTCTCTCCCTGTGTTCTCCCTTTCCTGTCTGCTTCCGGCCACCAGGACAGGATCAGTTCTCCTCCACCAGATCCTTTCACCGCGTTCTTCCTGCCTTGGAGCCAGCTGACCATGGACTGAACCCTCTAGAAACTATGAGCAAGAATATACTTCTTTTAATTGTGGGTATCAGGTATTGTGTCCAGTGAATGGAAAGTAATGAAGGCAATTGTCTTGGTTACTTTTTTCTTGTTGCTGAGACAAAATACCCAACGCCCAAGATGAAGGAAGGAAAGGTTTATTTAGCTTACAGTTTGTGGAGGTTTCAGTCCATACTTGGCTGGCTCAGAGGCAGAGTGGCACACGGCAGAGGGCAAACCATTCATGGCGGCAGCACACAGCAAAAACAAGAGTAAAAGGGAGGAATGGCGGCAAAGCAGCCTCTGTCCTTCCCTTACATTGTAAACAGCCTACCCCCACCCAGGGGGCATGTAGCTCTCACACAATCTCCATGCCCTCCTCTTCCACAGGCTAAGGATGTATATACAAAGTAAGCACCCTGGCTTCCTGCTGAGACACTCAGCCAAGCCTCTAGACTTCCCAAGCTGACACAATGTATCCACCATAACAGCAATCTCTAACTCCAAGATCAAGGTACTATTAAGATCTCTGTTTTGTAGATGAAGAAACTCAGAACTAGAAAGGGCAAAGAATTTATCTACATTCACAAAGCTAGCACACAGAAAAGCCAAGATTGTAACCCAGCCTTTTCAAATCTGCTGTGCACTCCCCATAGTAAAAGACAGTGCCAACCCAGGAAAAGTACCTGTACTGTTGTTCTTGGAGGTGGGGGTACTATTGTGATGGGGATAAGGGTACTATTGTTATAAGGGGTGGGGAATCTGGAGGGGCTCTAACTGCAACTGAAGTGCAAATAGATCTTTAAATTAAGATTTTAATAAGATGAGCTATTTCTCCAGCTTGCTCAGGCTAAGAGCAGGAACCACCATCCCAGCCCTGGTCCCAGTGGATTCAACATTTCCTGGGCCCTTTGGTGAGCCCACATCTGGCTGTACCTGTACATACATATTTCCTGGCTTTATTCTACCCCTCTATAGTAGGGGAGAATGCTTGGAAGGGGGTTAGAATAACTGCACTCCCAATTTGACCAAATTATGAGTAAAATGATTTTTCCATCTTTACAATCTTTCTTTCTACTCTTCATAGCAGTGAGGAGAAGGAATTCAGATAGGCCAGTTTTAGGCCTTTGATAAGGAGCCAACTACCTCTTCATAACACTACCAATGGCAGAAGGTCACTAGCCCTACATTTTAAAGGTCTACGATATCTCATCCATTTTGAAGATATGGGCACCCCACTACAAAAGTCAGGTAATGAGGAGGAATCACGACCAAGAAAAATACAAGAAGCACTTCAACTGCATAATCTCAGTAGGGAGGGGAAAGAAAGAATTCAAAAAATGAGCAAACATTTTTCCTGTGACCCTTCAGCAAAGATTAAGAAGGGGAAGTGTGTACTAGGATGGCAAGAATGTGGGGAAAGGGGAAAGCTGTGCTGAGGTGGAAGGAGGACAAATTTTCCAGAGTTATTTGGCAGCATTTTTCAAAAGCTTTGACCCAGTAATGCTACTGATAAAAATCTACAGAAAACATACATGTGTGTGTGCGTGTGTGCTTGTGCATGTGCAGGTGCGTATGTGTTTTCCCCTGGAACTTCAACAGAATTTTATTTTAGAAAGACTCTATTTCAACTCCTATCCTCTCATTATGGATGATAATGTATGTCTCAGTTAACCTAGAAAGTTGTGAGATGTTTTACTGAGTGAGGAGCGATATGTGTGGTGTCAGGCTTTGGCAGATACAGTCACAGACGTGATAACCTGGAGGGTTATATTCTAAAATGTACCCACAGTCTCCTTTAGACCACGGTAGGTTTGTGGAAGCTTTTTCCCTCTTTTACTAACCCTTACATTCTAACTTTTCTACCATGAATATGGATGACTCCAT
This sequence comes from Dinomys branickii, assembly GCA_004027595.1. Taxonomy (NCBI): domain Eukaryota; kingdom Metazoa; phylum Chordata; class Mammalia; order Rodentia; family Dinomyidae; genus Dinomys; species Dinomys branickii. The sequence continues at coordinate 17,989 of PVLD010026034.1, read as the reverse complement.
AACAAAATACTATAACAAAATACCCATTTTGATACTTTCGATGCAGTTTTGAGTGGATTTTCTCAATTCCGGAGACTTTTTGGCAATAGGCATGAGCCATCCTATTCCTAGCCGGGCACTTTACGTTTCTGTAAAACGTGTTTCAGCCTGGCTCATTTCCTTAGGCCCCACCCAGCTCCTTTCCCACATGACTGGTCTGTGTGTGTTTGGTCCCTGTACCCTGCAAACTTGTGACTGTGCTCTTCGGTAAGTAAAGCAGCCAGAGAACAAAGCCAGCAATGTAATTGGAGTAGGTGTGGATCAGAATGAATTAGGCTGCAGGAAATGGTTTAGGACTGTTTTTTAAGAACTTTCCCTTTTCGCCCAGCCTTTTGTATTCAGGGAAGATTGAGAGCTCAAGTGGGAGAGGAAACCTTACGGGTTTCCAGGTTTTTAAAATGCAGGTCTCGAAGGCCCCAGACTGTTTCCTCTGCAGGACTGGAACAGAATTTGGTGCAAAGAGCAAGTAGATGCTGGGCTGTTGTCCCTTGGGTCCCTTCCCTCTGCAAGGGTCGCTCCCGCCTCCCCTCCTCCTCTGCCTGCCCTGTCCCTCCCGGCTGGCCCTCTGCTCCTTTCTCGCTGTGCACTGTCTACACTGCTGGTGCCCTGGGATTTGAACACCTTCCCACAGGAAGCAGAGTCAGCTAGGGAAGAGAGGAGAGAAAATGCAAAAGGAGAGGGAATGTTGTCTTTTTCAGGGGCTGATGTGGAGAGGCAGAGACCTCCAGGGCTATGGCACATGTTAGTTTGTGTGTGCTGCTCTGTTTCCTTTGTTTGGCACACCTCCTGGCATCCCTCACGCTGCTCCGCCCACTTCCTGCCTCCACGGAGTCCTACCTGGGCAGCGGGAGGAGGGCAGGCTGAGGCGCAGGTGGTGGCATTGCCATGGACACCGGGTGCAGAAATGGGTGAGAGGGGATCTCCAACCAAACAGGTTCTGGGATGTCGAGATTCCTGCAGATGTCCCTGTGTCTTTCCAATTCGTGTGTTCTTGCATTCACGTATGTACCCAGCCCTCAAGCATGAGCACCACTGCTGCATGTGCCACATACTGGACCAGACCCAAAGGATAGATGGGTAAACCTACTTCCACCCCTCAAGAAACTCACAGTTAAAAATTAAAATTCTCACATGCGGGTGCTCACCAGAATTACTTGGACATCTGTGGTATTGGTGTGAGGTATATCGCAAGGGGAACAGTATGATACAGGACACATATTTTATAAGATTATTTATAATACTCACCCAAAGAATCATATACAAGAGAGTGCAGGAAATCTGTCCACACACTAAAGACCAAAGAATCCAGCTGAGGGCCTAAATCCCACGATAATGTCCTGTATGAGTTCAAATGAAGACCTAGAGCCCGTAACAATGCCTTCCATGAGGCCAGCTGGAGGCCGAGAGCCCATGACAATGTCTCATGCTGGCCTGTTTTACGAATCTGTGCTGGGAAGGCCCAAAGGTTAGTGGTGGAAGCCAGAAAGTCTGTGCCAGCAGGCTGAGGGATCTGCACTGGAGCCAGGAAGTGAGGCACAGAGGAAGAACCAGAGCTCTCCTGAACAGTACCACAGCCATCCTCAGCAACAGTGAGGTCCTGAGCTCCTCCGATGATCACCACAGCCAAGTTCCCATGAGGAAAGCCAACGCAGCAACCTTTTCCAGGAGACTGAGTAGTGCACCACCTTCCCCTCTGGAGGCAGGAAGCAGTGCTCAAAGTGAGGACCAGAGCTCCCCCAAAGTGAACCGAAGCCAGTCTCAGAGCCAACAAGGTCCTGAGCTCCTTGGAGAATGAAAGTAGTCACATTCATCAGGAAAACCAGCATGATGAGCTCTCCGAGAGAACCAATCGCTCCTTACAGCTTCTCTCCACTTCCAACAGGCTCGCAACAGCTTCTACCAGCTCCCAACAGCCTCACTTCGTCTCCAGTTCTGCCTCTTATGCTGCTGGCAACAGTCCCCAGGTGGGCCTCCCGCACCCAGAACCATTCTTACTCAGTTCTGCTGGGTGTTACAAGTTGACCACCAGTTGTCAACCCACCACATTTGTCAAACTACAGATTTCTGGGCTCCGTCTCAGACTTACTGTATTCAAATTGTCGAGGAAAAGAGCTCAGAAACCTGTGTTTAAATCAAATTTGCCAAAAAATTTGCCACTGGTGATGCATTGGGGTTTATGAAAGGAAATAATGATACTCAAGAACCCACTTGAGGAGCAATTGCTAAGCGCCCTTTCCTCTTTCATCCCCTTTCTCCTGTGAGCACCAGCTCATGGATGGTGTGTCACTTTGCTACTGCACTGTAGCCAGTTGTTCAAAACTTAATGACTTACACCAACAGTGATTTGTTACCTTCCACAATTCTGATCGGCTCTGGGGCTCTTCTGTTCCATGTGGCACAGTTGAGGTCACTCAGGTGGCTGCATTCAGCTAGATGGTCCAGGCACTTTCTGTTGCCCTGAGCATCCTTCTGCAGCCGCCTCCCACCTTTCAGTGATCCTACCTGCCGGTGCCTCTGCATTCCTTAGCAGCTTACTTCCAAGAAAGAAAGCCAAACCATGGGTTCTCTCAAGACTTGGGCTCAGAACCTCCCTTCTGAGCCTTCTACACCTCTATCAAAGCCAGGCATGGGGCCAGCCCAAACTCACAAGGCCGAGAAACAGACCCACCTGATTTGGAGAAGAACAGGAAAATATTTGTGGCTGCCTTTAATCCACAGAATGAAGAACCAAATCCATGCAACTTTTTGTGCTAAATTATAAGGTCCCCTCACTCACTGACCTCTCAAATGTCTTCTGGCCAGGGGTCTCAGAGCTGGTTCTAGAAATCTGTCAGCTTAGACCTGGACCTTGGCTAGTTATCTGGGTGGCTATAAAAGAACAATAAAATTTAATAACAATGGGTTGTAAATACAAGATGGGTCAGTCCACTGTGACTACATAAAACAGAGCTAATGATAGATATCGGGCAAACAAGGCTTGAGCCTTTGTGTCAAAGGAAGGCGAGCTATTGGGTGTATCTAGAATGATAAAGTGCAGTAAGCCATGGCTGGAATAATGTTGCAAATTCGTTTGTGTAGGTATGAGTCAGGGCTGTTGGAGGAAGAAATGGAGACTCTTTCTTCTGGGCCACGTTCTACGGCTGGACTGGAGTAGGGAATCAGGATGTCCTGCACTCTGGGAAATGAGCGCTCTGGAGGGGTGGGGAAGGCATAGTGGAGCACCAGGCACCTCTCAGCTCCACAGACCTGAGGCTCTGAAGGGAATCCCAGGCTGGCCTAAATACTCCCTTTAATATTCAGGTTGCCCAGTGTAAAGCCAAAGTCTTTGCCAGGGCCCCAGGCCTGGCCAGATGTAGTCACCCAACCTGACCACAGCTTATAAATCATCTTCCGTTCCATTCCTGCTCCACACTGCTGGCTTGAGTCTCCTGCTGTCTTGGGTGTGCTGTCCTTGGGCCTTTGCACTTGCCTCTGCCCTGCTCAGGATGGTTGTTTTGTGGTTCTCTGCTCAGTTTGCCCTCCTAGTGTCTTTTGGTCTCTGCTGGTCATCAGCCCACTCGTGGTGCTAAGCCTCCTGCTCCCTACTGCCTACTCCTGTCACCTGCTTAGCTTTTCTCCAAGCCCCCGTTCACATCTGTCACATCATTCATTTCCTTGTTCAAGAGCTTGTTGTCTCTCTTCCCCTTCGCATCTTGGCTTCATGAACACAGCTTTGCTTTATGTTTGTGGCAGTGCTTGTCATACAGGGTGGGCCACTAGGGAGGGGTTTCTTGAATAAGCAAACAGATCTCCCTTTGATACTTAGGGAACTAACTACAGTACCCAGATCACAGTAGCCTTCCATGAAGTCTTGTTGACTTCTTTTACTTTATTCTTTTGAGGCTTGGTCTCACTATGTAGCCAAGGCTGGCCTTGAACTCAGTAGCGATCCTCCTGCCTCAGCCTCCAGAGTATGGAATTTCAGGTATGGCCTACCATGCCCAGCTCAGATGGGCTTCTTGTCTAGCGGGGTGCACAGTGAGTTTCCACTCTCCACTCTGTCTTTAACTTCCTTGTAGCCTAGGCAAGTAATTAGTTTCTCTGTGTCTTGTCTCACATGTTATACACTCAGTATTTAAGGAATTACTGATAGGAAAATGTTTTGGAAAGGGAATCCTTGAAGAGTCTCCTGGTTGCTCAAGGCGAGAGTACTCTAGCCACACTCCCCATTCTGTTCGCTGTGTCTTGCTATCGGGAGTGTGTGTGTGGGGGGACTGTCAGCTGTTAATGCCGGAGGAAGGAAGGGTAATGCTGAAATTCTCCAAGGGACAAAGGAGGCGGAGATGGCAAAGTCTCAGAGACTGGGATCTGTGGGCTTTATCACTGTCCAAGTGGATTGGAACACATGTCAGCAATAGCCAGGGATTTGTTAGGATTTTGAACCCCTGTTCTGGTAGAAATTGTGGTTATTTTCTAAAGAGCTAACAAGTGGAACCAGAACATGGGTTTTGATGTCCAGTTGCCTAGGCTGGAATCCAGTTTCACCCAACGAGCTGAGGTGCCAAAGCACGGTCTCTGTATCTTTCTAAATTTCCAGTTTTACCTTCTGGGATATGAGGACTTTAGAAAGCTACTATCTTGCTGGGCTGTTAAAAAAAATTAGGGAGATGGGTGTAGTAGCACATAGCTGTAATCCCGGCATTTGGGAGGCTGAGGCAGGAGGACTGTCATGAGTTTAACTTGGGTGATACAGTGAGTTCAAGGTCAACCTGGAATACAGAGAGAGACCCTGTTGCAAAGGAAAAAAAAAAGATGCAGGGAAGTATTCCATGAAAAGTGGCAGGCACGTCTACATGTTCAGTATCAGCATGATTCCTACTTTTAGCAGGGAGAAGCGAGAGCAGTAACAGGAACACCAAGTCTACCGCTTATTGACATAAACCTCTGTGATAAAATGAGGCAGTGATCTACACGACAGGGCTATCACGCCAGCTTTGCCTTGGAAGCCACACGAGGATACCTGCCAGAGAACATGGTACATGGCTGAGTGTTATCCAGATGTTCACTGCTAGGGAATATTAGGATTCAGCTACTGTCATAAGCTCTAGGGACCAAGCTCCGTACCATTCACCCCAAAGTACGATGGCCCTTAGGTCTCACTTTGGCCCTCATAATCTTCATTCCCTCAGTGGCAGTCAGACCCAAGGGGACTAGGACCTCAGCCCCAGAGGCAGGAGGAATGCATGCCACTCCTTTGCCAGGGTTCAAAGAACCCTGGTGTCCATGACAGAGTGACAGACTTTAAGAGTGCCACTGCAGTCCCAGCTGAAGGTCGTCAAAACTGTCAACAAAGAAGGCTGTCAAGCTCCTCTCCCGGAGGCCTTTGAAAATGGGTCTTGGCTGATGATGGAGTGTGAATTACATGACCTCGCAAGCTCTAGCTCATTAAGATTCCGTGTCACTCCCTGAGTTTGTCTAGCCTCTTTCAGAAAATAAGTCTTTTCCGTAATTAAATATCTGAAGGCACTGGGCATTTATTATCTTGAGCATTAACTCTGAAGGCAGATCAGGGATGCTGTAATTTGAAATCATTTTGGTAAATGGTCATTTGATTATTGCCAGGCTGATGGAATTAGAAAGAAGTCTTTAAACTCCATCTTTGCTCCTGTCCCTCTTCTTAGGGTTTCTGTGTTTAAAGGTCTCTGATGAACTTGCTGTACAGGTGCGCTGTTGAAGTTCCTTCATAGGCTGACAGTCCTCTCTGCTTTTGGTGCCTGCATGGCTGGATGGAATTTCCTCAGGACCCGTGCTTCTCACATTGCCAAGTGAGGAGAGGGGCCAGTGAGGGCACCAGTCTTGCCCTTGTGCGCTCCTCTCTGTCTGTCACACAGGATATAAAAAGTTCAAGTCTTGTTGGTTGTTTTAAATAAATGAATACCTTTTCAAAGGAGTTAGTCATGGTCAAATTTAGGAGTATTGGTTAAAAAAAAATCTCAGCATACATCTTAGATTTGCTCTCTGAAAACAAAATAATGGATAAACACTTTGATGAAGACTTTTTGATAATCTGGAACTAATATTAATGAAATTAAAGACATTCTTGGAGGTTACAGAAGTCATTTCCTCCAGTGAAGATCTACAGAAGATAGAATGCCATTATTTTTCCAGACCGCCCGGTAGACAGCTCTGAGAATGCCCCTGCTCCATTAGCAAGGCAAGCAGGCCTAAAATTCATGTCCTAGTCCTGTAGCTTGGGCTTTGTCATTTGTGGAAGATGGAAACACCCAGCACAAGTTGAGTTGATGAAGATGGACCATATTCACCATAGTACCCTTCAGACGATATTTCTGGGTCAGGAATTTCTTGGCGAAGCATGGCAGACCGAAAAGGCAGGGTCTGAGTCTTGACTCTGCGTTTAGTGCTGTGGATCTCTGCCTGCTCACGGAGAGCGGAGGCTCCGCTTACCTCCAAGGCCAGCCTGCATCCCCGGTGATGCCCGCCGGGGAGTGGAAAGAACGAAGTCTTCTGTGACTCGGTGGTGGTTCCTTAGGACCCATGTTTCTCTCATTGCTAAATCAGAGAAGGGCCCATGAGTTGCTCGTTGCCTCTTGGGTTTGTGGTGGATCCAGGCACCAGCTCTGAGGACAAACTGAGCAGGGTTCTCTTGAACTTCCCACTCACTATTTTCACCATAGGAGAACATTTCCCAGCCTCATTATAAAATGACCCTCTTTAAATTTCGTTGGTAAATGGAACTGAACAGAGTTCCCACAACATAGGCTTGTTGAAGGGCCTAAAATAAAGAGATAAGTAAGATGATGTCAGAAGCACCTGAAAGATTGTAAGGGCTAAAATGCATGAGTTGCCAGTGTGGTGGTGGAGGATGCGGATGAGGATAACCCTGCTGCTTCACAGCGTGAGATGAGGATCTATTTCTCTGTCTGCCTCTTAAACTGCCAAAGGGATTACGTGCGTGAATCCATTTCTGTAAAGAGTTTAGCACGGAATACCTGCCACCTAGGACGTGCTTTTGAAGTGTTAATTTTAAAAATTATAATATGTAAATAAGTTTCCTACCCTTTTGTTGCTTGCATACAACAGAGAAGAAAGGTGTTCGCTGCCACTGAGACATTTTCTCTCCCACAGTATTCTTCAGTTTCATGATCAAGAAGGAGCAATTCGATTCCTCTTGGATGTCTTGTCATCCCCAAAGCCACCAGGTGTCCTGTCCGAGAGCGGACTACTAAACAAGTCTTCCTTTTCTTTTCTTCAGTCCTCCTCAAGCTCTGCGTTCCCTGTGCTCCTTTTTATTTTCTGGTTGGTATTCAAGTTCCTCTCTTGCCCGGCTCTGATCTTTCCCCTCACATCTGCTCTCAGCCCTTGCTTTCCTGCTCTGCCACATGAGCCACCGGGCTTTGCAGACAGAGGTGCAACTGTTCCTTGGCAATCAAAGAGCTTCTTATGCCCTGCTCAGAGTCATACGGTAATGCTCCAAATGCCAGCTCAAATGCCAGCCGTGGGCCGGACTCCCTTTCATCTCTCCCTTTTGAACACATTCTTTGTGGGGGCTCCTCATGAACCGGACCTGGAGACAAATTGCATTTTCACCCATTTGTCTTGCTTTTCGTTCACATTTTTCACTTTTGGGGGAAACAGAGAGCTGGGATCTGTAACAAAGCCCTGCTTGGTGGGGCACGGAGAGAGGTGACTTCCGGGGTTTGTCGCACACACTAGGCCACCCAAGACCTCTTCTACTCATCTTCCTTTGTGTCTTCCCCGGAACTCATGGAATCACCCCAAATGACCAGGGACCTGTGTTCAGGACCAGTGCGTTTTCTCACCTGAAAGGCGTGGATCAGTTAGGTATATTGTGTGGATCCTGGTGTCTCAAATGTTTTAATTTGGTTGGCTGGAAATCACTATGGACACTCCAAGCTCTGAGGCTGCTTAGAGAGTATGTTGGATTCTAGGAATAATCAGCAGCCTGTCCTTCTGGCAGGGATTTGCAGAGAGCTTTTCCTTCTGGCATAAGTCAACACCCGAGAATGAGATTGAGATTCCTTCTAACTCCTAGTGCTAATTCATCATTTTTAGCTACTTGTTATTTATGTCAGCCTAGAAGGCCTAACACAGAAACACTAATGTGGGAGAAATTAGCAGTCTTAACTCCAGAACTGAGATGATGCTAAAATAGGGTCCCTGTGGGAACTCCCCAGGGCAATTAGGAGGTGCTTGAAGGATGGGGATACAGACTTTAGTCTGACTCCAGTTCTAATGAGTTTTATTGCTTGTCCAGGTTCAGGTATGTCCTTGAGAAATTCAGTAACAATTGATAATTTATTTTCCCAAAACTAGTCCCAAATCTGAGCTGACGGTTTCAACTCAACACTTACCAATGTGCAACTACTTAAGTTTTGTTTTATTATATTTTATTTTATTTTATCTTATTTTATTTTGAGACAGGGGCTCACTAAATTTCCCAGGCTGGACTCTAACTTGCTTTATATGAACTCCCTTATCCTAGTTCTTCAAGTAGAGAAATTAATGCTCAAAGCCTTAAGTTTTCAGCCAATATGGCAGAAGGAAGTTTCAAAATATGGCCATAGCACCGTTTCCAGCTGCGGAGGTTCACCTGGAATTGTGTCAGACTCCCATTCAGAAATGAACCCTATTTTTCTCCCTTGCCACTTGATGGGGCTTTGGGGTTTTTTTCTTCCAACAAATAGAATGTTGTGGAAGTGATGTTGCATACTGGGTGGTATTTTCTGTTTCTTTCTTTCTCTCTCTCTCTAGGAATTCTTACCATTGAAATTTAACCACTATGTTGAAAGGTAGCTTGCGCCACATGGAGAGCAGGAACCTGCACATGTTCTTGGTGACAGCCCCAGCTAAGACTCCGCTAAGGTTCCAGCTGGCAGTTGGCACCAGCTGCCAAGGCTTCAGATAAAGCCAGCTCTTGGTCTCAAGCCTAGCACAGCAGAGATAGGCTGAAAATGCTAAGTCCCGCCAAGACACAAACCCATGAGCAAGACAAATGCAACTGTACAAAGGAACTAAGTTTTAGCATGGTGTGTTATGAAGCAATATAAGCAAAATACCAGCTTGTGTGACTGGTCAGTGGGTGGTCCAGATTTTGAACATAGACCCATCTGGTCTCTACCATCCTTGGCCAGCTCTAATGTCTCAGATGCTTATTCTCACAGGCCTTCTCCTCTCCTGCAGTCTGGGACCCAGGCTGTTCTACCTCTGCTTTCTGTGTGCTATGAATGTAGCCTCTAAACCTCATGTATCAGAAACTTACTCCACGACTAACAATGTTGAGAACTGGGAAGTCTAAGGGGGTAGTTAGGTTATGAGGGTTCTGCCTTTGTGAAGGAGTAATGCATGTTATTAGGGTACCAGTGAGTTCATTACCTTGAGACTGGGTTTGTTATAAAAACAAGTTGTTCTGGGTCGTATCTCTATGTCCCCCTGAGCCTCATGCACTCATAGCAGGGGCTTTGGGAGGATCATGGGTGTGTGGTACTCGTCAGTGGGATAGAACCCTGATGGGTTTATAGCTGAATGCAACGTTCAGAGGTGAAGCCTTTTGGGAAGAGTGTTAGGTATGGGCATGGCCTGGAAGGGTCTATCTCCCTCCTCCTCCTTTGATCCTTTGCTGCTTCTTGCCTGCCATGCCATGAGCTGTTTCTCCTCTGCCAAGCCACCCTGCCTTGGAGCCAGCTGAGTATGGACTGAATCCTATACAAACTGTGAACCAAAGCAAATCTCCCCTCCTTTAACTAGGGGGTGTTGGACATTTTTTCCCAGGAATGAGTAAGTTACTAAGACACAAATTCATCCACTCTTGCCCTTTCTTACCCTCTCTCATTATGCCATATTTTGATACAACAAGAAAGCCATTTGATCAAGGATTTCCCTGCCTCCAGAGCCATGTAAAAATCAATTTTGGTTCAATATAAATTACCCAATCTGAGGTATTTTTTATAGTAGCACAGAATGGACTAAGGCATTGCATGTGTGTGATTCAGCCCCTAATTAACACCCCTAATCATTAATATCCAGAAATTTCAACATCTGCATACTTACCTCGGATGGAAATCTGCTGTATGCACTCACATGCAAGCTTTCCACACTAAGTTGTGGCTTTTGTCAATATTTTCTAAGAGGGTAATTATAAGTGTTTTCAAGTGATGTAGAGTCAAGTACTTTTATGTCTGGGCTCAAATCCCATCTCTCCCATTTGCTAGCCGTTTACAAGCCCAACTTTTCATGCTCTAGTTTTCTCATCTATGAAATGGGATTATAAAAACTGCCTCCTCATCAAGCTGTTATAATATATTAAGGGACTAAGTTCTTAGAACAGGTCCTAGCATATTAGGTAGCATATTAGTCAGGCAATATAATTGATCAGTTACTCAAAATTTAGAGCCATATTTTACCATGGATCTTTTTCTATTTAGGTCATTAGACAAGGAAAATGCTGACTATCCTGTTGGCTGTTTTTCTCTGTGGTTTTGTGTAATATACTTTTGCTTTTTGTGGAAGGCAAGGCAAATTCTTCTGTACACACATCTCCCAGCAGGACATAAAGTTTTGTCACTGCCAAGGTGTAGCCTGACCCTTACCTTGGCTACATCAGCTGTTCTAAACAAGAGCTTTTGGTTTCACTGTTAATTATTTGTAGCACCTGTGAGTAGATGTGTGAATGAAAATTTAGTTTGTAAGACACTAAGAAAATGAGATCTCTCGCCATAAGGAGCCAGGAGACAAACAGTATGAGAGTAGGGAAATCTTGGTGCCTTAATACAGACAACACAGAAACCAAGTCACAGGATAGGACAGGGCAGTATCTCAGAGAGCACCAGTCAGCACACAGGACAGACCTTTAGTCCAATGCTCTCATCACAGATGTGGGCTCAAGGTAAACAACTGCCCAAGATGGTACCTGAACATAGGTAACTGTCCTTGGATCAACATCTGCCTCTCAGGACCTGGATCACCTGTTTTGGTTTCATCAATTAATTTAGATTGTTCTGACAAAATGACTTGGGTTTTCCATCTTTGTAATTAACTTTTGCTTAAAGCGGTTTCTTTCACTTGAAGAAAACCCGGGGTAGACATGTAGTCCTGACCGAGCAATTTATATTTAGAAGTGCGCTTGCTGAAGCAGGAAACATGTAATTATCCAGTCTGTCTCGTGACTGAGGCACCCGATTGGTGTGATGGCTGGATTAGTTTTATGATATTATTTATGGTTTTGGTTCAGGTAAATCTGGGAATTCCAGAAGGCATACAAACCTGCTGCCATCTCTCTATTTCAGGACCTATCCTTGCTGTGCGGGAACAAATGTGATAGCAACATGAAATAAAAATTGAAAAGCTTCCCTTGGCCCTCTGTGTACTTCCTGGCCTTTTATTTCAGAGACTTGATTTCTATCACTGGTCTGGCTGCTCTTGAAGTCTGGGCCACGTCAGCGGTGCTGTTCCGATGCTTAATGCCGCCTCTGTTGCAGCCAGTTCGCTTGGAGCTGGTGTTAATGAGGTCTCAGGAAGTGGTGCTACATTTCACAGCACAATTTCAGTTGCCCAGAGAAATGGATGGTGTGAAACAGGAAAAGAGGCTCTCAAGTGGGCTCAGAGGACAGGACCACCCGGAGCCTCAGGAGGAGTTCAGCAAGTGGTGCTTCAGGGTAGCAATGAGAGGGAGTGATCTCCAGGACAGCAGAACGAATTGAAAGGGAAAGAACATCAGAGAACAAACGCCAGCCTTCCCAGTAGGCGCGGGGAGTTGGGGGTCTGCATTTGATCAAGTCTAGGGTCTGCACTGCAATAAGGTCCCAGGGGAGGCTTCTGTATGCCGCTGCATGGGGCCTTCATGAAGGTGTCACTGGAGGAAAGTAACATTCCTTTGTGTGTTTTGGGGGCCAGGATTGATCTCAGCTCAGATGATGTCCTCATTTGGCTGGTTAAAAAAAATGCATAGTTGGTGATTGTGTCTTCTTTTCTCCTGTCAGCTTGCACCAAAGACAGCTCTGAGCAGATAAAAAGTTGGGGTAGGATTTTACTGCCTACACACACACACACACACACACAAAGAGAGAGAGAGAGAGGGAGAGGGAGAGGGAGAGGGAGAG
>PVLD010026033.1:0-22803 GCA_004027595.1 Dinomys branickii | reverse complement strand
GTTTTTGGAGTTCTCTTTGTCATTAATTTCCAATTTTATTGCATTGTGGTCTGATAATATGCATGGGATAACTTGAATTCTTTTGCATTTAGGTAGATATGCTCTATGGGCTGAAATGGGGTCAATTTTGGAGAAAGACCCATGTGCAGCTGAGAAAAATGTGTATTCTGATGCTGTGGGGTGGAACACTCTGTAAACATCTACTAAGTGCATCTGTTCACACTTTTGGTTCAGGTCTGTTATTTCTTTGCTGAGTTTCTGTCCGGTTGACCTGTCTCTTTGCGTCAGAGGGGTGTTTAGGTCCCGTATTACAGTAGTGATATTAGTTATTTGATTTTTCATGCGTGCATTTTGAATGTGTTGTCAAAGGCTTTCCTGGGTATATTGAGATGATCATGTGGTTTTGTCCTTGTTCTTTTTATATGATGTATTACATTTATTGATTTGGATATGTTAAACCGCCCTTGTATTCCCTGAGATGAAGCCTATGTGATCGTGTTATGTCATCTTTTTGGTGATTTCTTGCATTCTGTTTGGCAGTATCTTGTTGAAGAGTTTTGTGTGAATACTCATTAAGGAGATTGATCTGTAGTTCTTTTCTGGATGGATCTTTGTCTAGTCTTTGAATTAGGGTAATGGGATCTCCCAGGAATCACTTTGTATTTCTTCCCTTTCAATTTCATTAAATAGTTTGAGGAGTGCTGGTGTTAGATCTTCCCTAAAGTTCTGTAGAATTCAGCAGTGAACCCATTGGGACCTGGGCTTCTTTTAGTTGGTAGATTTTTAAAAAAAATCACTGCTTCCATTTCGTTGCTTGTTATTGGATTATTCAGCATTTTTATATGTTCCTAATTCCATTTCTGTAATTCACATGAATCTAGGAGTCTCTCCATTTCTTCTGAATTTTCCAATTTATTAGAATACAAATTTTTAAAATAGTTACTGAAAGACTTCTGAATTTCAGAGATGTTTGTTGTGATTTTACCTTTTACATTGCTAATTGCATTGATTAGTGTCTTTCCTCCTATTTTGGGTAAGATTGCTGATGGGTTTGTGTATTTTGTTTGTTCTTGAGAGTATAGTATTAAGTGAAATAGATCAGAAACACAAGCCTAATGTCACATGGTTTCTAACCATGACAAACCCAAAGTACAGTATAAGTAAACTAAGGAGCAGAGTAAAAGATAGATCTTTGGAAACAGGGAGATAGCTTGTTATAGTTTGCATCTATATGTTCTTCAAAGCCTCATGTGGTCGCAGGGTTTTTGCAGAGGAGGCTGAATCTCGACTGACTGATTTGTAGTGTGATGGTGGGTTAAGGGTGTTGGCATGGAGGCTGGAGTGATTGCTGGATCAGTCCACTAACTGGACTGGCACCACTCTAATCCCGGTAGACTGGACACAGCCTAAGAGACAGAAGAGGCTTTGCCCTACTCCCTGTTTTGTTGCTTTTGCTGTCTTCCCTTGTTGCTTTGCTACCTCCTAAAGGCCATGAATGTTTCTCCTCTGTGAATCCCATCTGCCATGCCATGCTGCCTTGGAGCCAGCTGAGTTTGGACTGAAACTTCCACAGACTGTGAGCCAAATAAACCTTCCCTCTTTTGACTTTGGGTGTCTGGTGCTTTATCCTAGCAGTGTACAAAAGTAACTAAGGTATAGGTCATCTGCAAAACAGAAGGCTGCCAAGAGATGGAGGAAAGAAGAGGGGATGGGAAAGGGGAAGGGGGAGAGTGAAGATGAGCCGTGTCCAGGCACCAGCTCCCCAGAATGAATGGAATTGTTATGTACCACAAACATGTGCTGATCAAAATAAAAATTAAAAACAGACAAACAAACTTGGGAATGCTCAGTCACTATGGACTTTGCTGGTTCTTTCACAGTTATCAGGATGGGGAAATGCATGGTGGTGACCTACAGACCTCTAACAAAGCTGCTAATTCTCCCAGGCAGGCTCCTTCCTGGCACTTTGTTCAGTGAGAATTAACTTTTTCCTCAGACAACTTTAAGCAGCAGAAGCAACAGGAATGGGGCAACAGAAAATTTAGAGTTGAGACAGGAAAGTAAAAAAATATGGTGGTGGCAGAGGTGGGTGTTCTGCTTCAGCAAATAAAGAACTGTTATGGGAGGAGCAGGAGGGTTTGTTTGGAGAATGGAAAAACAATTTTGTTCTGAGTACACTGTGGTGTTTGCATCTTTACAAAAACAGCCATTGGTATTCAATGCAAATTTCCACCTTTTACTGAAATCTGTGGTGCCTGGGGTTAGCAGCTGCCTCTTCAGTGTCTGGGAAAAAAATGTTGGCACATTGTTATAAATTGCATATTTCTTACCAAAGTATTTAAAAAGTGCTAAGGAACATTAATAGCAAGAAAAGGGGGAAAGCCCACACTGGGAACATCTTTTTCCAAGAAAATGTCAAAAGCTAATTCACTTAATTAAAAGTCTGAATTACAACACCTAATTTTTTAATTGAATGAGAATATTATAATAATTAAAGACAAACAAGGTTTCTGAACAATTTAGGATTCACATTAAACTTAGGAACTCCGTATCTCACAGCAGAAATGGTCTTTGTTTCTGCAATGCAAGAATCTATGTTTTGTATTTTTTTGGAGGGTGGGGGGTCTTTTTAATTAGTAGATTTGTTAGGCAATGACTTTTTGTGCAGAAAATGACCTAAACTGCCCAGTCTCACTATTTCTAGCTAGAGGCTGTTGTCCTACTTGAAATTCTTTACAGTGTTCTGTAGAACATGCAGGGAAGTGGGTACATTCTTATTCAAGGTGGAGGCTGTGGGGTGGTATGGGGTCCCCAGAACAGACTGAGTCCCTTTGGGCTTAAATTCTCCCTGGAAGGTCACCAAATACGGTGACAGGCATCACGAAAGGACTGAGTTATGGGCCTGAAGCTAATTTGCACCATTGCCAGGAGTAGGAAAGGGTACTTTTTGCTACCATTAGTTTTGTGAAGCTGGGTGTGGGAAGGAGTCACCTACCATGGGGAGGTGAATGCCAGTAGCTCTGCTGGTTAACTTTTGGAACCTGAAGTGGGACAGATTATCTCACATCCTTGCCACTGAGACACTGTGCAAATTGATCACATTCACAATTTCCTTTGGAAGGGCTCCTGGCTAGATAGGTGGTGATAGATGGTATGTGGGAAGAAAACTCCCCAGCAAATCTCAGGTTTTTAATCCCATTCCCCTAAACGTAAGCAGGAAAAGGACCCTTAATTTGATTCATGAATTTGTGGTGTAGACACGCACCCTCACGAAGGTAAAACTCCAGGTCAGTAAGTTGAACTTGCACTTGGCCTCTGAATGTACAAACACAGCTGCCTTTGTGCCGCTGGCCCTGGGGAAAGATGTGCTCAACTGCAGGGTGGTGCTGTGGCTCTTGCTGTCCTGGATACACTCATTAACTACAAGTGGCCAGCCAGGCCCGCAGGTGAGAGCTGGCTCCTGCTCACGGTGGGGGGAGGCCGGGAGAGATGGACACAGCCTTTCTAAGCATGGGGACAGAAAACCTGGAAAGGAAGGTGTTGGTTTCTCAGGGGCTTTTAGGGGTAATCTTGTTACGAAATGGAGGATGATTATTTAAATGCCTCATAAGCTGCTGTTCCTCCCTTTTGACAGTTTCAAGGCCAGTAATCTGGCCTTTGTTTTATTTTGGGGCTGCCAGCCCAACTAGCGATAGGGTTGGCACGCAGCGGATTTGGCAGCTCGCTGGCTGTCTTCAGATGCCAATTTAAATGGATGCCACACAGAAAAGCCAGCATCCTGGGTTTCAAGTGCCAACTCTGATTTGTATAAAATCAGCAGGTAATTTTCTTTGTTTGGGGTGGGGATTTTTTTTTTTTTCCTTTTCATGATTCACAATTAATTTTCTGGCTAGAAAATCGTGTCTGGAAATATGTGTGCATTCTATACTAGTACATACAATAGCAGGCACATAAGGAAGAAATCAACAAAAAATGCATTTCATCAAAAGAGTGTGTGTGTGTGTGTGTGTGTGTGTGAGAGAGAGAGATATTACTTCAGTGGATTCTACTGATTTGCTTTCCCAGAACTTTAGCCTAAAGATTTTTGAGAAAGTAAGTTCTTTTCTTACTGGGCTCTGAAATAAGAAAAGCTGTTTAAATACTCAAATTATGCCATGAAGGTTTTTCTACTCTGCTAATTTAGAACATAGCTCTTATGCTGCATGGCATTAAATATAAATGTGTGTAATAAGCTGGGAATAATGATGTCAGATAGGACCGAGAGCTAAGGTATGGATACACCTTTAAGCAGATTGACACCCTTCGCTGGGGGTTTTTGGCTTATTAACACTTCCTCCTCAAGTGGCCAGCTAGCTGAAAAACCTTAAGTTATTCATCTGCTCTTCCATTTCCAGAAAACCTCAAACTGCAAAACAAACTGACTGTACAGAGCCATTCTCAAAATATATGATCATTTGCTTGGAAAAAAGAATGGCATTGGGTTGTTGATTGTGGAATGTGGCTTACACTCAGTTATGCTAACATTACATCTAATCCCTTCAAAATTAAATACATTAAATGCTAATAAAACTCTTCTAGTGAGGTGTCTACCAACCCCGTGAAGGTCTCAGAGGGATACCTGCAGCTGCCTTTTGGGTCCCAGTAGAGTGTAAGATTATTTTCTCAAGTTTCAAGCTTAAATAAGCTGAAGAGTCTGTTGGTTCTGGGCTGGGGTGGAGGTGGGGGTATGGGGATTAATGGAGTCATTTCGAAAACCATCGCTAATCAGGTTAAAATGAATCACACATTTATAGGTGCGCTGGGCCTCTTTGTATTTGTGTGTGTAGTAGACTCTGCATACTTAGTATCTTTTGTGAACTCATTTAAGTCAGTAGTAATTCCTTGTTAAATATCCAAATCTGTGGGGAATCAAGCTGTAATCCAAAATAAACTAACTTTGAAGGTCACATGTGTCTGCCTATTATGAACTCTTGGGATATGGGCGGCAAGATGATTAGAATTTCCATTTGACAATGACTCATTATAAAGTTAACAGTTCCCTTATGGAAGAACTCATCTGATATACAAGCATCTGAATTGTTCACTGAAGATCTTAAGGAATATTTTTCTTTGAGATATTTGAAACAACATTGTTTTGAACAAAGTTTGAGTGCTTGCTAAATTTAAAAGACAGAAATATTTATGCTTATGAATTTATTGCTTGTTTATATTTTCAAGGTATACTACAAATTTTAATGATGTTTTAATGATGTTCCATGACAAACAATTAATCCAACAGTAAAAGTGATTAGATAGCAATAGCTTCCTCTTATATGTTCTTTAGGAAATCACTCTAAGACATGAATTTCTAGAAAATTCCATTTCTGTGACCAAAAATGCAGACAAATATTCAAAGAATGAAATCCTTAGCTTGCCAGTAGTAGTGATCACTGAAAACAATATGATGTACTGGCTGATTTCAGAAAATGTGGCATATATTTAGTCACATAAGCAGAATCTGTCCTCTGAGTCTGGGTAGAAGTTGGGCTGAGTGGGCGAGGTAGTCACACCCACCCCTCTGTGGTCCACCCTGACAAGCTTGTGTCCAATAAGGAAAGCGTGTGCTGCTGCTTTCACCCTGGCAGCTGCTACTCTGGTAAACTGCAAAATACATTAGCATGATCCTTCGTTCTGCATGTTCATGGGACAGTTTTAGTTAAAAAAAAAAAAAAACTGACAGGGTTGGACAGCATGCAATCCTAAGACCATTGGTCGTTTTACACTAAACTGGTTTGATGGAAGCAGAAACTGCTGTTCAGCAGTCTGGGTGAGGAAGCAAGAAGGGGCTGACATATTCAATTCATTTAGGCAGGATAAGAGCAATACAAATAAACGGCAGAGTGGTTTCATCAGTTGGCTGCCTAGAAATGATTATTATGCCTTATGTTTTCAGTTGGAGACTCATGAATAAATCTTATGCACTGGGGTGAAGCTGAGTGGAATTTTGCTCAAGACAAAATATTTGGATTGATCTGTGGGAGAGGAAAATATAAGGACTCCCTCTCTCCTAGGTTGGGAGATCTGCAGGAATTTGGCGTGGGAAATGAAATGAATTTCTGTTTACTGAAGAGACTTGATAATATGCAACAAAACATACTGGAAAGCCCTAGGTGGACAGGGTGTCACTACTTTGAGATGTGTGAGGACAGTGTTGCAGTTGTCTAAACACTAGGATATGGGTCCTGGGCACTGCGGAGAATCTCAAATAAGATGAAGTGATGTAGGGAAAATGTTCTTCAGTCACACAGCTGAGTATTCCTCAAATAATTACTAGTATAAGTTTCAATTTATTCTTGGGTTCAGGGCCCATGATGTTGTGGTCAGTGTCACTATTTTCTTTCCATAGAATCAACCAGAAGCACGCTGAGGTTTTAGAAAATTCTTTTTCTTTTGTCGTTATTCATAAATATTTGTTCAAAATTTAAATTGGACAATGTTTTAGTCATTTGTGGCCATTTATGTGTTTCTGGGAATGAAGTAAGTCAATATTTCAAATGCTGTAGAAACCTTGATGTGGAAAAAGACATAAAATAAGTCTCACTTTCAACAGCACTTTCCTATGCTGATTGGATCACAGTCAAGTACCTACCATATTTCCTATTTTGATTCAGTTTTGAAGAGAATGAGAACTGTAGGGCTAATCCCTGGAATTACTGCAGATATGGCTTTGATACCTGGCTTCCTCTTCTGCTTGAGTCCTACGTGGCTCCATCCCTTGGTTGTCACCCCAGCCAAGCCTTTCAGAGTGT
Source organism: Dinomys branickii (assembly GCA_004027595.1). Classification (NCBI taxonomy): domain Eukaryota; kingdom Metazoa; phylum Chordata; class Mammalia; order Rodentia; family Dinomyidae; genus Dinomys; species Dinomys branickii. Next base: position 16,015 of record PVLD010026033.1, on the reverse strand, counting down.
TTTCCTGCCTTTCTCTCTGCAATTTCACATGGCATGGTGCCTGGACATTGTCTCCTCAGATCACCGACCAGTGGATGGGTTTAATCTTGATGACTCCTGCACACAGAGGGTGAAAAATTCCTAGCTTTTAAAGACTCTTTGAAGATCACTTTAGTCCAAATCTCTGGCACAGGAATTCTCCTTTGCAGCCCTCGTAATAAATATTGTGCATCAGAGGAGGCTAAAACATAGCAAGGCTCTCGGTGAAGGTATGCTCTAAGGAAGTGGTAGATCAATATTAGCAAACATAAGTGGTTGATAGTTGAGTGGTCAGTGCCAGAGATGACTAAAAGTAGCTCATGTTCAGGGTCAACAAGAGCAGCTTTAGTTTCAGCTTCCTGTTTAGGGGCTAACAGGCGAACTAGGACCCACTTGCCTTACCTCCATCATCTTTGGTCCTGGTGGCTGTGAAATTGACATGAAGAGAATTGGAATATTTAAAAAATATTACTTTGTATTTGACATTAAGTTCTAGAGTGTTTCTTGTGAAGGCAACTGTATTGCCACTGTCAGCTTTCCTGTGCTGGGGGGACAAATCACCTTATACAAATTACCTTATAAATTTATTTGCCTCACAGTTTCAGAGGGTTCAGTCCATGGTCAGTTGGCTCTAAGGCAGGAATTTCACGGCAGAAGAGCATGGCAGAATAGAGCTCAGTGCATTGTTGCAGGGACACAGAGCAGGGGACCACACCAGAGAGGAAGGGGTGAGGACCAGATACAGATCCCAGGGTCATGACTCCATGACCAACTCAGAAGTGTTCTTCATTAATTTTGAAGGTGGCTCTTGAGCCAGTCAATTTGGCACTAAGCTGAACTGTCCCAAGACACTATTTTAAAGGCAGACATTTTGATTATTGTTTTAGAAATATGTTGACTATCCTAACTTTTAGTGGTATTCATTTTGAGCTATGGATTTTCTTGTGAAATTATAGTAGGTTGATGAGAAAGTTCTGTTCTTCTAAGAACAGTCACTTACCAGACTCTGGTTTATCCACATAGGGTACTCATTAATGTGGATATGTTTAAATTTATGACAATAATTAAGGATTCTTGAATTTAAAAAGCAATTACATCTTCTGTGTTGCAACATAAAATATTTGGTATTAGACAGTGTTTTGAAGAATTTTAAGATCTGGAGGCAAAGAGACCCCAAGCAGTTGAGAATGTAGGAATTCAAATAACAATTTTAAGGAACAATTTTAAATGGATATGGGAAAATTATGGTGTTTACTCAGTAGGCATTGGAATCCAATCTATATTATGATTATAAGAAACAGGTGGTAGACTTTCCAAGAGGAAAACACTGAACAATCATTAATAGAAAATTAAAATAAATGTAAAGATTAATAAGTTAGGCCATTACATGAGGCAGAAAGACAAAAGCATTGTTTTATTTCTTTTTTGTCTGGTGTCTTTATATGACTGTCTGCTCAGTAGCAGAACTGTAGATCTTAAAGACAGCTGTGGTAGCTGCAATTCACTTGATAATGTTTGTTAACTTTGGAGCAATTGGTGTTTTTTCAACCACACTGTCATTCATAAACTGTTATTTCTACTTTACCTTTGAATAACCAAGTTAATGTGACTGAAAATGTGTTTTTTCTCTTTGTTATTGTTAATTTTTTAAGGTATTGAATATTGAGACCAAAACTTTTGGACTGGGCTCCATTGCCAGCCTTTGAAAGTTAAAAGTATTTTTGAAACAGGGTCTCACTAACTCGCTAACATAGGTTTGAACTTGTGATCCATCTACCTCAGCCTCACGGTGTGCTGGGATAACCAGTGCATGCTACTATGCTTGCCTGACTCTTTAACAAATTATTTGAGATAGAGTCTTGCTAAATTGCCCAGGCCGGTCGTGAACTTGTAGTATTCCAGTCCCAGCTGAGTAATGGGATTATGCATGCTGGTAGGTAGGTAGGTAGATCTGGAGCTGTGCAAACTGGATAGGCACACAGGGCTGTTCTTTGGTCAGGGGTGGCCATGACCATGTTTTTAGGTCTCACCATTCTCAAGGTTGCAATCGTGCAATGGCCAGGTAGATAATCCAGGTGCCAGACAACAAGTTGCTGGGAGGGGTCTCTGTGGCACGGAAGATGCTTTTTCTTTTCTGTCCACATGCTTCCTGCAGCCACCAAAATGTCCCCAGTTTCCCCTTCTGCAGCAGCAGGCTCATTCAGCGTGTCTCCGCATCCTTCTATCTGCGCCCCCTGTGGGCGTTCATGTCTGTCAGTGAGCCCTGGGGAGGAGGGGCGGTCCTTCAAGGTCTGCTGGGACTGTCTGTGTGTGGGTGTGAGGAAGAAGGAAGGCTGATGCTAGCGGCAGCTGATCCAATCGTAGGTCTGCTGGTCGGAAAAACTCTTTCTCTTTCTTGTATACAAACCCACACACGTATCCAAATGAGTGCCACTTTTATGTCAGGATGACAGTGTTTCTTCTAATGTGTGGAAATGTATCTGAAAAAACTGAAGTGTGTCTAGCATTTCCTCTGACAGTACACATTTGCAGATGGCTTGCTAGTTTGTGCCTGCTTCTATTCCGCTTGTGGCTTTCTGGTGTCAGTGTTCCCGTGGATGGATGAGCTATGTTGGATGCTCTATTAACCCATTCAGACACAAGAGCAGTAGGACAAACACAATTAGCACAGTTGAGCACTGACTGTGCTCTGGGTTCTTCTAGATATTTTCTTCACCTATATCATTGCCACCTTATCTGCATTTCACAGAGGACCAACCGAGGTACAGAGAAGTAAAGGGCCTGGACCCACGGCATGGGTTCTAGGTGACAAGGCTGAGGTTCCAGCCACAAAAGTTTGGTTGGAATGTTGCTTGTCCTCAGCAAATGTTGTCTTTCAATATTTTATCCATGAACATCCCATTCATTGAACACAACAAAATCCTCTCTCAGCTTGAGTGAGAATTGATATGTTTGTGTACTCAGAACTTCTCTCTTTGTCTTTCTTCTTGCAAAAGGCATCAATTATGTCCTAGGTGGCTACTGCCAACCCTTCATGCTGGTACAATGTACAGCCCCCTTGGTGCTGCTACCCTGTTGTTCTTCTGCACTGGGAACCCCCAATTGCTGAATCAGGGTATCACTTCCCCAAAAACTATGGAGTAGAGAAAGGGAATTCATTTTTTTTCCATCAGGCTGCGTGTCTTAGTTATTTTTCTCTCACTGGGACAAAATACCAAAACCCAAGGTAAAAGTAGGAAAAGTTTATTTAGGTCACAGTTAATAAAAGTTACAGTCCATAATCAGCAGGTTCCAATGCAAGATGGCACGTGGCAGTGGGGCAACAGTTCATGGTGGCAGAAGACAGCAAAAGCGGCAAGAGTGAGCAAGAGAGAGAGACAGAGCAAGCCTCTTCCGGTCCTTAAGTTGTATGCAGGTTACTGACCCTTGGGTGGGTGTAGCACTCACACCCTTAATCCCAGCATTGTTCAATTACAGTGTCTAGGAGCCAGCTCCCAGGACTGCCTGAGGCTTTGAGGGGATATCTAGATGCAAACCGTAATGCTGAGAAAGCCTGGAATTGGCTTCATGTTTTCAGTCACATGGACCAGGGGAGTGAACTTTGTCACCAGTGTAGGAGGGAGGCCTGGGATGTCAACAGGGGAATGGGATGGGAGGCACAGTACCCACATGCACATCCTCATTTCAGGTGTTCTGAGCACCTGAATGTTCCCTTTTCCTGGATCTTCTGTGACATACTCTTGTCGCCTTTTAGAAATGTTTAGTTTGTCTAACTTGGGTTGATCTGATTTCAGTTACTTTCAACGAAGAGTTCTAGCTGGAGAACAAACATGGAACAATGGCTACATAGTTGTTACTGGAGTGCCAGGGCCATATCCCATGGTGACCTTAGGTGTGCATTTGGGGCTGGAGATATCAGGGGGAATGAAGACTGACAAGATCCCTGCCCTTGCAGGGTTTGTGTTTGTGACCCAAAAGTCTAAACAAATAGAGAAATAAAAAGAAAGAAGACATTTTAGAGGGACAATGAGTAACTGGATAGAGTAAGAATCTGAAATGTGAAAGGATTAGGGAGGTGTTGGTTGTGTTCTCTGAGGAGAGGATATTGAAACTGAGGTCTGAAGGATGGAAGCCATAGGTTCTAGAATGTTCCACACAGAGGAGAATGGAATGTAAAGCCTGAAGGGGGCAGGGGCTTGCTGTGTGTGAGCTGGATGTGAAGAAGCAGCTCCAGGGAGGGGAGGGCAGTGTTGAGGGGCAGCTGTGCTGATACACTAAGGTCAGCAAAGGGAGGGTAACTGCAAAAGTTGATATTTCCCCTGTGGGAAAGACAGGCTAAATTTTAAAAACAAAAACGCATTGGAAGCTTTCTCAATGCCACCTTATGTGAGTGGATAAGAGAGGGAGAGAGAGGTAAATACTGCATGACCCCAGAGGACCTTTATTCTGAATGAAAATGAAAAATCCAGGGCAAGAGGGCATCATGGGCCATGGAACAGCTGAGAAGTGCTCTGGGTGAACTAGGCCCTTAGAGAAGTTCTTTAGATAAAGATAGGAACAGATTTTATAGAGCGACCATTATCTTGAGACCATGGCATATTTAAAAAAAACTTACTGTAACTTCTAATTGCAAATTAGAATTGCATGCTGTATATTTATGGAGTGCAAAATGCTCTTATGAATGCAAAAGAAAATGATCAAATCAATGTATTAACTTCAACTAAATATATTATCTCATATAGTGGAAACATTTTAAATTTGCTCTTACTGATTTTGAAATATACAATATTTTATCATTAAGTGAAAGTTTTTGTGGTTCTAGAGATCAAACATAGGGCTTGGTGCTAGACAAGTACTCAGCCACTGAGCTACATCCCTGCTTGTACAATACAGTGTTATTAACTGTCATTCCCATACCGTACGATTTGTCTAACACATACATATTCCTTTTGCCTATCTGAAGCTTCATACCCTGTGGCCACATGTTTTTCCTCTCCCAGCCCATATAATTAGTGCTAACACTGTGGTTTGATGAGCGTGAGCATTTTCAAATCCATATTTAACTGAGAACATGAGGTACCTTCTGTGCCTAGCTTTTTTCTCCCAACCTGATGTCCACCAGATTCATTGAAGTTGCCAATGACAGAATTTTCTCCTTTTCTCAAGGCTGAAGATTATTCCACTGTGTATGTGTCCGCATTGTCAGTATCCAGTCATCTGCGGGTGGATTCTCAGGCTGGCTCTGTACTTGGTTATTGTGGGTAGTGCCACTATGGACATGGGAGTACAGACGTCCCTTTGATGTATTGATTTGATGTCCTTTGGATTTATACCTGGAATAGGGATTGCTGAGTCAACATAGGGTAGTATTTTTGCATAGTTTTTCAGGATATGTCTTTGTAACTGAATTGAAAGTACATCCTCTGGCCCATGGTCCCTCATTTCAACATCTTCCTCAGGACCAGAAGGGGTCGTTACCTCTTGTGGAGAGGGGTTGCTCCCATGTAGTGCATCAGGATCATGTGGGAGGCACCATAAAGCACAGGGAATCCTCTTGAGCAGATCTGATTCTTAGCTGGGGCTGAGAATGAGGCTTCCTACCAAGTTCCCAGCCACTCGTGCTGTTACTGCTGATTTAGATGGGAAAACCAGTGACAGAGAAGGCTTCGTGGGGTTCGTGTCAGAATCACTGGGGGTTCTGGATTAAATAATGCCTTCTGATGCATGGCCTGCTGGTGACTGATCTAGTCTGCATTCAAACCTGACAGACTCTGTGATGTCAACCAATGTTACATTCAAGGGCTCTTGACCAGGAAATGAATTGCACGACTGTGGGGAAGCTCTGCTCTCTTACAGGTCTGGTGGGTGACAAGGGACATTGGTGCTGCTCATTTTTTTCAGACTGCTCTGTGGGGAAAATAAGCATAAATTTTCAGAGGAATCAATCTGACACAATTCATAGTTTTGACTTCATTAAATTACAAGTATCTTTTCACTTTTAGCTCTAGAATTTACACACACTAGGATCTGAACCCTAAGTACTACACTTATAAACATATTTTTCTTTCACTACCACTGTGGCAGACTACTAATTACTTTGTTTTTAAGAAGCTATGTGAAGTATTTTGCGTGAATAATTATTATGTAGACTCCAGAAAAAGTTCTTTTTGGGCTAAGTAAAGTGATTTTTACTCTATGGCCTCAAAAAATCCTTGGTCAGCATACTAAATAGTTTCCTGTGTCACACTAAAGGAGCATAAAGTTTTAAATTCATAATTAGATTATAAGTGATGAGAATGCTCTTGGGTTGTATTTTTTATTCTAATAGATTTATATTTAATATGAGCAATTGATATATACCATGAATAAAAGAAAGTGCCACGTTTTCTTTATGAATAAAACAACAGGAGCTGGATATGGTGGCACATGTCTGTGATCCCCCAGGAAGCTGAGACAGGAGGATCACAAGTTTGAGGTCAGCCTAGTCAACTCTCAAAGTGAAATATAAAATCAGGCTGAGGATGTTGTTCAGTGGTAGAGTACTTTCCCAGCATGCAAGAGGTCCTGGGTTTTATTTTCAGTGTCAGAATAAAAGAAAGAAAAACAACAGAATTCATAAAGAACAAAAAAGGATCAAAAAAAATTTTTTGATATTGCTTATGTGGGTTAAGATGTAAAGTAATTTTCTGCACATTTTATTTTTTATTAGATGTAAGCCCACATGGGCAGTTCACTATGCCTGTTAATCACGACTGTCAGCTTGAGTGGGTGAAGAGACTCCTGGAGAGGGGACTGAGTCATGGGGTGCACTCCTCCCTCATGGAGCAACCCATTCTTGTTCACAGCTGAATGTGCTCTTAAAAGGGATCTAGTTGGAGGAGGTGGGTCGCTGGAGTGATCCTTTGGAGTACACAGCTCTCCCCGGTGCTTTTCTTCTGTAGTCTGCTCCTTAGTCACCATGAAGTGGACATGTTGACTTTGCTGTATCACATCCCTCTGCTGTGATGTTCCTGCCTTGGAACCAGACACCATGAACTGAACCCTCTGGAACTGTGAGTCAAGTGCTGTCTCTTTCTCTTTTAAATCACAGGTATCAGAAATATTTTGTCCCAGTGGTAAGAAAGCTGATCAGTACATCATTAAAAATTACATATATCTGCTTACCTGATTACCCTCTTTCATGCTTTTCTAAATTCTTACATTTGTACCCCAGATAGAGGCTCCGGTCTTGCTGTCTTTGGTGCATTGTCGGAGTGAGATGTGCACGTCATGGTGAATTCTGAGCTGTGACATTTTGGAATCCTAAAAGGTCTTCTCCCACAAGAGAAGTGTCCTGTGATTTGTCCCCAGAAGAAAAAAAGATGAAGCTGTAAAAGGAAATCACAAATACTCTTAGGGAGATGTCAGAACCCTGGTTCTTGGTTGCCTACTTTTCCTGTGTGCATCCTTCTTCTTTATTCTTTCCTGTGCCCTGTCTCCATGAAGATGCAGACAGATTCACAAACCTGAGATGACGTGTCTGTTCCATGGCCACAGCACCTGCAAATACCGTCTTAAGTCTTTGTTTTATAAACAGCTGTGAGAGATGGGTCCCGTGCCATTGTTTAGTGTGGGCTGCAGCGCCATCTTTGTATAGATACCACCCCCAAGCTTTTGGTCAGTTGCCCTTCCTTGGTGGACTTGGTCACAGTGGAGAGCGATCTCTGGGCTTTCCATTTTGAAGTTTTCCTTCCTAACTGCTTAATAGAATCTGGGGCATTTTCTCAGTTATCATCACATCTTCATGAAGGTTTCCATACAGTGTAGACAACTTGTTAAAAATCAGGTACTTTTCCAATTTTTTCACTGGACAGGAACAATCTATTTTTTCCATATAGAGTTTTGCATGTTTTTATTGCTTAAACTAGTTGCCAAACTTGCCCTTGGCTAGAACCAGTCTCTTTTTATTATGTTTCACTTAAATCTAGGTACCTCTTGTTTCATAGTAATCTGGAAAGGAGAATCTAATTTTGATTTGCAGGTTATAAGTGTAAAAAATTCGTTCTGTTAAATTTAGGTTTTTTCAAAGCTTCCCCTTGTCTTTTTCTCTGTCTTACTGCTCGGCACTGTTCAAGTCTCATCTCCTCTTACTCTTGGTGAGTTGTTGCTCTTTCCCTTATCTTCATTTAAAAAAATAAGTAGAATGAACAAAAACAAAGGTAAGCACATCAACTGAGTGTCCTATTACTTGACCCTATTTAAAGACCTTGTGCTAAATTTCCCACAGAAAGTTTATGCTGATTGAATTCTAATTTCAGTTAGTATCACTTACCTAAAATTCCACATTGATAGAATATTGATTTTGCTCCTTTGTCTTATTTCTGCACGAACATATCTAACATAAGGAATAACATTAGCAGCAGTCTCAAACTAATAGAGCTTCTCAAAGTACATGCTTCTTGTGAACGAATTAGCGCAAAGGAGAACTCGTTTCACACAAGTTTAAAATCCTTGTGAGAAGCTAACTGTTGCAGAGGTGGGAAATGCTAAGGGTTAGGTTTATTTTAAAGTCTACAGGTTAGAAACGTTTCCTTGCTATGAGGATTTGAATGAAAACCACAGTCTGAAACTTCTTTACAGTTTCATATTTATTCTAAATTTCCAGACACAAAAAATTAAATTTTAGTCAATTTATTTCAGATCTTAGTTATCTAATAAGCATTTAGTTAAAAATAAATCTTTTTCTGAATATTAAATATTGTTTAAATTTTTTTCATATGATTAGTCAATGACACATGAAAAAGTAGAGGAACTCAGCCCTGAGGTGAGATACTGTTAGGGATTATTCTAACACGCTGTGCTCTGACTTTTAAACTTTAAATCTGGGTTAGCATGGAGTCCTTGACTGCAGAGAATTTTACTTATATCCATTAACAGCTGATTATATTTGAAAAATGTTTAAATGAAATTTATATTAGAATTTAAAAAGAGAAAAAAATGCAAGCACATTTTAAAGTTTGACTTCTAGTAATCTAATTTATAGACTTAAAACGGACCTGTGGGTGCTTTGGCTAAAGAGTTGTCACTGTTCTGTCTGATTGTACCACAGTGAGCTGGGAGTGGAGTCCTCATGTGTCTTCCTGAGAACGTTTCAGAACCCTGGTCTTCAGGAAGGACAGCCTTTAGGTTCTGCCCCACAGAACAGAATGAAATTTGTTGCAGAATGTATGAAATGACTCACTGCCCTCTGTGATGCAGGTTGCCCCAGAGCTGTCAGGACGGAACCCTTGGTGGGACTCTCTCCCAGCCAAGCCACTGCTGTGCTTCTACATCATCCTGAGGGATTCATCTTTTCATTCTGATTTGTTTTTATTTCTAGGTTTTGACTAAATATATTCCTCTTTTAGAGTCCATTTTCAAACAGCAGCAAGCAAATTAAAAAATTAAAATTAAAAATCAAGCACATGTTTAATTCTGTAGAATCTTTTCCTCATGAAAAGAAAACTTATTTTGAAGTAGAAAAACATTTCATCAACCTGTGGTGGATTGACAACTGGTGGTCAGCTTGTAACCCCCAGCTGAACTGAAGCAGCATGGTGCTTGCTGTGTGTGGGAGGCCACCTGGGGACTATTGCCAGCAGCGTAAGAGGTAGAACTGAAGAGAAGCTGTGGAGAGGCTGTGGGAAGCTATTGGGAAGCTGTTCTAGGCTGCGAGAAGCTGTTGGGAGCTGTTAGAAGCTGCAGGGACCTGTTGGTTCTCTTGGACGGACTTGCCATGCTGGTTTTCCTGATGAAATTTGCCATTGCTAGAGTAGGAACATGGGACCTCCTTGTCACTGAGAATGGCTACAGTTCACTTTGAGGGAATTTTGGTGCTCATTTCGAGCATTACTTTCTGGCAGGGCAGGATGGTGCACTGCTCAGTCTCCTGGGGAAGCTTGTCACGTTGGTTTTCCTGATGGAAACTCAGCTGTTCTCACTGTCAGAGGAGCTTGGAATCTCTTTGTCACTGAAGATGGCTGTGGTACTTTTTGGGCGAGCTCTGGTTTTTACTTTGAGTGTTACTTCCTGGCTCCAGTGTAGATCCCTCAGCCTGCTCGCACAGATATCTCATCCTGCTAACACAGACTTTCTAGCTTCCACCACTGACCTTTGGGCCTTTGCAGCACAGATCCGTGAAACAGGCCTGCATGAGACATTGTTATGGGTTCTAGGTTTCCAGTTGGACTTTAGGAGGGCATTGTTATGGCTGTTGGTCTTCAGCTGGACACATGCAGGACATTATTGTGGCAGCCAGGCCTTCAGCTGGATTCTTTAGTGTGTGGACAGATTTCTAGCACTCTCCTTTTGTATGTGGTTCTTTGGGTGACTATTATAAGTAATCTTATAAAATATGTCCTATATTATATTGTTGCCCTTGCAAAACTCCAAACTACAACAGTACTGCGCCTGACATCTGGCTTTCCCCATAAGTAACATATAGTAGACATAGCTGGATGCAAGAATCTAAATTTCTGGTACATCCAAATCATAATGTCCTACATAAGTTTCAGTGAAAAGCATACTCATAAGAATAATATATATATATATACACACACACACACACACACACACACATCTATATACAAATACAAATATATATATGTATATATACTTTATGGAGGGTAGAAATAACCTTCAAAATAAACTAATCAGATGAAAAAAATCTGACTGCTTATTATTCTTTTAAATAAAAATAGGCTTTAGAAGTGCAAATGTCATATAAATGCTATGATCACTGCATGAACAACAGTTGGGGGCTGCAGTGTGGAATGCATTGTGTACAGTGAAACTTAGAGCAACACCTCTTTTAAATCACATGTCAGTCAGGACAGGATATGTAAGTCACAACATCTTATTTTATTTGGAAGATTCTACAAAGTTTGAGTACGTTCCTGTAGTTTAATAGGTGACATGAGTTGTTACAGAGTGTCAGCACAAAGACAGTGGTCAGGAGCTGAGGCTGCAAGTGTGAACCACGCCCTCCTGGATGCAGGTCAGGGCCGGGTAATGAGCTGTCCATCACCTGGGGAACCTGCCCATGACTGCCCCCCATCATGAGCAGGACCTCTGATACTCTCCCAGCAGCATGTAGCCAGGAACGCATGTGCCCAGCCTCTCCTTGCTGCACTGAATTCCTAGACTCCCATTAAATGTGCATGTGGTACCAATACTGGCAAACACAAATCCTCAGCAGAATGAGCTAATGAAGCTGTGTGGTTGGTGGTATTGTGGTATTGTTATTTTTCTCTTAAGAAGTGTCTTGAATTCTTAAACAAATGTGCATTTTCCCCAGATCCTATCTTGGCCTGGCTTCCTAATTTCCCCGGTGTTCGTGTGTGACTTTGCTAGTGGTGGACTTTTCACCGGCTCTTGGTAACTTCAGGGCTTGAGGACAAGCTGGAAGGATATTCAGTTTCTAGCAGTCTTTATGATTTTTAATGGGCTAGGCTGCTGAATAGTCATAAGGCTTAGTAAAACAATTGGCAGGAAAAATTAGGATTTCTCAGGGAGATTAATGACCATTACAATTTTTCTTTGGATTGTTCCACACTCTGTCTCTGGTCTTAATGAAAACCAAGTGAAAACAGCAAGCCAAAGTCTGGAATCAGTGTTGGTGCTTTTACAGTACAGCCAAAAGTATTCTGGTGCAGATTTGAGTCTCTACTTCTTCCAATGATTGATTAATTAGCTCATTCATTCATTTAATGAACCCATGGATGATATCTCAGATATAGGGGCTCAATGAAAGTAGAACTTTTAATTACCCTTAAGCATCTTGTGGGACAGGAGGGGTGACAACTGTGTAAGCACCCTGCCACCCCACAAGGTAACCAGACCACAGAAATTATGGCAGTGGCTCAAACAGGGTGACCTGTTTTTCTTGGATAAGAGAGATACTGTCACAAAAGGGAGGTTTTTGAAGGAACAATGGGATTTCCTGTGTTGGCTGAGCAGGAAAGTGTATTTCTGAGAGAAAAGTATCTGCAAATGCACAAAAGCAGGAAGCCGCCTGTTGGCTCATGCATGGGTTATGGCTCATGGTGCCTGGAGTGTGGGGTGCCAGGGTCAGAGAGCAGGTGACACGGACTAGGGAGATGGACTTAGAGAAGGAGGAGAGGCCAAGGCATGGCTGACACTGGACACTGGGCAGCTGAGTGTTTGGAAGCACAGAAGCACATGAAAACAGATGGTGACTTTGGGGTATCACTTTTTTATAAGGCCACCTATGAAGCAAAATAGGAGGGAATGAGAGGGATTTGGGGGAGACACAGGAGAGTAAGCTGGAAGGAAAATGCAAAGACCCAAGAGGAAGAGGAAGGCACATCACAGCCACCTTTGCAACTTGCTCCGTGGAATAGCCTGCTTGCTCCCTAAGTGACAGTGGAAAGAACCATGAATCAGGGGAGGCAGTGAGCACAAGATGTTTGGGAGCTGAGCTGCAGCTTTCTCACCTATCAGGAGGAGTGGCTCTGGGCAAAGCAAAACTGGAAAGGCCAGGCTGATGATTATCACCATCTGGAGTGGCCCAGGAAGCCCAGCTCCTTCATACATCAAGTTCCCCACTGAGGAGATGTTAGAACAGGAGCTATGGGCTGGGCTGGGATGCATGAAGAATAATGACTCATTAGAAGAATACGATGTTAGTAAGATTAATTATGGCAATGAAGTTGAAAGGTCTTGGTGCACTGTAGACCAGGATATGAACCTTGGATGTTTCTATGGTTCTCCATATACTAACAGAGTATGGGCATTAGCCCAGTCACCAGGAGGAACAGATAGACTTGTCCTGTTCCACAGCCATAGGACCCAAGCTTTCATGAAATCATAGTTTCATAACTGCCTCACTGGATGTGCACAGGTCTAGTTAGTCATATAGCTGAACAAGACAGGGATATGGTTTAGTGGCAGAGTGCGTGCCTAGCATACACTGAACACAGGCTCAATTCACAGCATGGGAAAATATAAATAAATAAATAAATAAATAAATATACAAATAGATAAATAAATAAAGTAAATGGCATTAGCATCCTCTCTGTGTGTAAAGCACAGCACTCAAGTGTCCTTGATTATTTGGTAAATTTTCATTCAATCCATACAGTGTTCTTAGAGTCCCTTTTATGTCTTTAGGAGAGAGCTGGCTCTGGGAATTCAACTGTAGGCAAGTTCCAGTCCTGATTTTTACTGATTCTTCTCTTGGTGTAGAAGACAATGGTTAGCAGGAAAACTCAAATACATGAAATAAGGGAGCAAATGTTGTGTGAGCTGTGTTGGAGTGGAAAGGCCAAGTGTTCGGGCTTATATCTGGATGCCCCCCAAGATCTCATGGGCTCATATGCAGGGCTTTGGGATTTTGGGGGCTTGGAGCTAACTTGCTTTAGCAGGAGGGGCCTGGTCAGAAGAGGCTGGGCCCTGAGGGAGTGGCCTAGGAGGGTTTACCTCCCTCTCCAGCCATTCTCTTCTCTCTCTCTCCTTCCTGTCCACCATGCCGTGGACTACTTCTCAGCTGTGCTGCCCTGCCTTGGAGCCAGCTGACTATGGACTGACCCCTCTACCAACAGTGAGACCACACAGACCTCTGCTTTTTTGAGTTGCGGGTTTCAAGCATTGTGTCTCAGTGACGAGAAACAGACCCAGACACTAAGCTTGAAGGTGAAAGAGAGAAGTCACATCTGAGGCTGAGGAGAAGCAAGTTGATGAAGTCCAAGGTGTTGCCCATTTGCGACACAGGAAGCTCTGTGGCTGCACAGAGAATATTGCTGCCTAAGAACTGATAGACTCTCCTGTGAGTCACAGTGGAAACGATACAGATGGGTTGAGTAGGGAGGGAGATTGAGGGGGCACTGGCAAGAGTTGGTGACTCAGTGTGGGGCCGAGAACAGGAGGGGATGGAAGGGTAACAGCAGTCTCAGCTTGTGCACCTGGGTGGGACCACACATGGTGACCTGAGTGTCTCTTCTTATGTACTCAAAAGTTACGGCTTCATATTCATTTTGATTTACATTTTCATAAGAGATTCATTTATTCTTGGTATAGAGGTGGTATAACAGAATGCTCCAACTGGTTCTTTAACATGAAAGAAAAAAACGTATAGTAGAAACACAGGATGACAGAATCGAAGTAGCTGCATTTACTGGGGAGGATAACAAGGTGGAAAGAAGGTTTGGCAGGAAGGTCAAGAGTTCAGTTTTTGAACTGCAGGTGCAGGAGACCGGAAGGGACAATCACTGTTTGGTAGTTCTGAGTCTGAAATGGGGTGGGGAGGAAGAGAGAAAAGGAGAAATACAGGGCATCTACTGGGTGATAATTGAATTCTATAAGGTGCAATAAAACTGATTTCCTACATGAAGTATGATAACATGGAGAGAATGTTTAATTTTTTTAAAAATTGTATTACAGTAAATGAATCAATGCCATTACTCCCCCTCAAAATCCTCCCTCCCATTTCAAACACCCTTACTGCATCATCCTAACACTTTCTGAAGGAATTTTGGAAGTCCCCTTTCTTGAATACATTTTGATGGCTGCCTTGGTGTGCTGACTCCATTCAAAATATTTGTGGCAATTTTTTGTCAAACAAAAGCATTATGATGTGTCCTTATCCACTTTTTTCACCAGTGATGGCACCATGTGATGTTTCGTTCCTCCACAAAGTCAAAATGAATATGTAAAGTAAATGTTTTAAATCAATTCAGGACAGTGAGGCAGCCAGGACAGTGCTGTGAAAGACATCCAGGCAAGAAGACTGCAGAGCTGCTGCAGGAAGTGGCCAGAATGGGAGAGAAGTGTGTCTGAAGTGTAGGGGAGGACACTGTGGAGGATTAATGGCATTGTGTCTTTACTATAACACATTTTTAAATTTGAACACATTTTTGATTACACTTTGTAGAGATCATCAAACAATATTATACTTGCTGCAGAAAATTCTATGTGAAATCAGGATGATATAATACTTAAGGGAGTTAAAGTGTTTGAGAATTGGAACCTGACTGAACATGGTTCAGGCAGCCTTTGCAACCATACTAGTCATTTGGAACTCTTAAAAATTTAATGGAAGATGGCGACCAGGTGAGAGGCAGAGGGAAACTCTCCCAGAGACCGATCCTTTGTGCGTGGGTGCCAGGTCCGCGGATGCGAAATTCCAACTGAATGTGTTGCTCTCCACTGCCTGAGCATTACTGGTCGGCTGGATAAGTTGCTGTGAGAAGTGGGTGGGCCCTGGGAGGTGGGCGCCTGAGGGGATTGGCGCTGTGCTTGGGCCGCGGCTCAGCTGAATCCATGTACAACTGAGTGCGATTGCGGCGGGACAGACCCTCCCAGCTCCTGAACCTGAACGGCTCGGAGGTGGCTGAATCCAGGAATTTTTGGAGGTGGAGGAGCAGAGCAAACTCGGAGAACGCGCTCCTTGGGAAGACTGCGCCAATCTGGGCAACAGACTGGGATCCGGCTCAGAGCCCCGCCCCCCCAGCAGGTGCGGCAGGAACTGTGGCAGCTGTGGTCGGCGGCTCCTGCAAGAATGCCGAGGAGCCGGAGAAGCGCCAGGGAGTGCCAGGATCTCCTGCCGGCACGGATCTTGGAACGGGTGAGCCGAATGAACACCGCAGCAGGATTTCTGAGTCGGAAGAAGCTCGACCCAGGGAGATACATCTGAGCGGCATTCCTGCCTGCACGATCCCAGGGTGAGTTGACTGGGCACCCTGATCGGTTTTTTTGACTCGGGAAGAAGCTCCGCCCAGAGAGGGACATCCGAGCAGCTCTACTGACTGCACGGTCCCCGGGATGGAAGAGCTGGCTGGGCGCCCTGACTGGATTTGTGAGGCGGGGGAGGAGCTCCACCCAGGGAGGAACACCTGAGCGGCCCCCGGCCTGCAAGGTCCCTGGGGCAGCGAGCTGTTTATGCGTCCGAGCCAGGTCTTGGGTAGGGAGTAGAAGCGGAAATCTCAGCAGACAGCTTAAGGGACATTCTCCCAAAGAGAAG